>JBDJHY010244516.1:0-10777 GCA_039654485.1 Withania somnifera
AAGAACAACCTTTCAACTTTAGAGTTAGAAACTAGAAGATGTTTCTCAACTCTCTTACAACTTCAAATGAACAAATATAATGTAAGAATACAAGATTTAAGAGTAAGAGTACAAAGAAATTGAATGATATGAATTTGGTTTCAAGAACTTTGTACTTTCTATCAAGTGAGAGGTGCAATCTTTTCATTTTTAGAGAATGATGGATTGGAGAGTTAGCTTATGTTCAATGTCTACTAATCCATCAGATTTTTGATGTATTTATAGCCATCCTAATAAGTATAACCGTTATGCATTAAATACTAGCTGTTCTGCTGCACCAACCATTGCATTTAATGCTCCTGACATCAAATTGGTCGACTAGTTCCTCATATTAGTTGACTAGTTTGATTTCCAGCATGCAGATTGGTCGACTACTTTGGCAGATTAGTCGACTAACTTGTTTTCTAGTAGCCAACATGAGATGTTTTTTGGTCGACTAATTTATCACATTGGTCAACTAAAATTTCATGAAAATTTCCACTAACAAGTTTCCAATCAATCCTCAAGTGTTGTGAATCATGAAATCAATTAGAGAAAGTCACACACTCATCTTGTTTCAGATTGGTCGACTAATTTGACATATTAGTTGACTAAAGCATTTTTCAGTACCTTTCTAGAACTTAAATTGGTCGACTAAGTTGACAGATTGGTCGACTAATTTGGTCCATTTTGGTCGACTAATTTTTCAAATTAGTCTACTAACTCTCTACAGTTTCTTTATAATTTCTGCATTTTGAGTACTCGAAAAGGTCCAAAAAGAGTCCTTGACTTCCCGAAGTGCAGTGCTTGCTTATGAATTATTTTATGAACATATCCAAGGGTTTGTAATTGCTTTAATAACGTCAAATCTTTAACTTAATGATTTAGTCATCAATCAAAACATAAGAGGACAATTTTGTAAACCACCTTTGGTCCAACAAAACCAACCATGAAACCACACTTAGTTTGATAATGGAAAGGGTAAATTAGTCAAAATACTCAAAAAAAAAAAAAAAACATTTAGGGTCATTACCACATCCACCACTAAAACCCATTTTCATCCTCATCAAGATGATACTATTACCGTACCATACGAGTCTGAAATTTCAAGACAAAACTATGAATTAAGACATCAATGATAGCCCAAGACAACCACACCTCAGAGAATCATTGTATCCGAGACTATTCCATGGACTCAAGCCAAACAAGAAATCTCTACACTACTACGTTACCACCAAACGGGATGGTCTACTACCCTCGAACTGAATTTCCAAACCACTATCACCAAATATCAAGATGAAGCTAAAATTCAACCATTACTCACTACAAGATATCCTATCAAAGCTAGATGACCCATGCATAATAACTTGTTTCTTTACCTGAATTAATTAAACTGTTCACTCTGCCAGACTCAGGACTCAAGGATACTAGTCAATGCCTTACTACCACATCCTATAGATAAGCAACATTACCTTTAAGCACTAAAATGATGATTCTACAAGGATCTCACAATCTCAAGTACCATTTATCACAATCAAACACTTACTTAACAAAAGCAATCGGAAGGAAACCCATACACAATCTGAAGTAGTAATCAAAACCAAATCATTGAAACATGAACACCAATCAAAATATTTAACTGAATACCTAGCGTCACATCAAGGATACCCTTAGTACTATACACTAAGCATAGCAAGAACAACTGATTCAGTTCGCCAAAAAGGAAAATCTTCTAAAACTAATCTAGTGATGAGCTAAAATAGGATATAGGAGTCTAACCCTAGAAATGGTTTTACACAACTGTCAATGCCAACATATACCTCTATGATTTACCTTTCACAAAACTCCATAAAGTCCTTTCACATCTTGCTGACACATCAAAATCGTACCTGGAAGAGTCAAGACATCTCGATCACTAACCTTAATAAGACCATACCTTATGATTGGTTCACTCGATCCACAACTAAGAATCCACTTTGATAGTAACACAACTAGAAATCAAAGAAATACTGTCTATCACAACAAAACTAGTGTGGAGTATACCAATACATAGAACCACGATCAATCAATAACAAAATAAGTCCATCATGTTTCACTATTACCACAAAAATGCAGAACCTAGAAAAATCAGGAGAAACCTAGAGAAGCTCAAAGCTAATGACATCTTTGATCATATTTTATCACAAATAGACCATTTCACACATCAGGTCTTGCTAAAGGCAACCCAAAGGATTGATTTAATCGATCTACCACTATGAATCAACTACGAATATTGAGGATAGTTCTAGTCCATATTAAAAGACCATATATAACCATAAACCCAAGGGAGACCACAAACACACCCCAATGAGTAAACTGCCTAACAACCCATCCATGTCACCATAACCCAAAGTCATGCATAGAATACCCAAATGAATACCGCTGCCTCTAACATTGAGACTAAAATATCTGACATTGCCTCGACCACATAGAATGAAGGTAACTAGTAGATTGACCGGTGTATCACATATAAGAAATATTGAGGAATCAAAGCATGCAGAGATGGACTCAACGAACAAAGTAGCCTTTACGACTAGAGAAATCCAATATCTGGAAGATAGTGAACATTACCCCATAATGTCTACCAATATTAATGCATATAACCTCTGGAAAATCATCCAAAAGTACATGAAATATTATCTCTATGATCCACATAGAAGACCCATACAAGTACTTCTAAGAAAACGTCCCATTCGTAGTGTCTGTCCATTTCTTTCTATCGCTCCTCCATTCGAACTACAAAAATCCTTTTCTAATTTACCCATAACATTGTATTTCTAGCACCCAATACCAAACTACACCAATTATATGAATTTTATAACCTTGAACCCTCTCTGTACATAATGCCCGATTTGATCATAATTATAGTTTCTAAATAGACTTGATTAATTAAACTCAACATAATCGCCATAGTCTGTTATAGGGTCTTGAAGGTAATGTTAACAAAATATCATGAACCACTAGCTCCTAACTCAAAAAAACGCATACAAAGGTTAAGTTACTCACATACCATAACCTACTGGTACTCCAACATAAGATTGGTACCTCCGATCAACAACTAAAAAAATAAATAATAGGGTAAGCACATGAATAACTGTAAGTAGAAATTGAATATCATAACAAGGCCAAATGGAAAGCACAGACATACTTAGAAAATAGTTTATTATGGATCCATTACATAAAAAGCATCAAGGGAAACCCAAAACCATAACCTTATTATCCATATCAGAAGTCTCTGTCTCATACCTAACCAGAAGAGTATATAAACCTCACTAATCCTGCACTCATACTTCTCAAACCATCAGTATTATCCAAAATTTTTAGAAAGTACATTGACACTCCGTGCAACTCTAGATCATACTTCTCTCTCTTCCCAACGAAAGATCTATGTTGCTCTAAATTCACTCCCTATAGTCAAGCAACTAACCCTTCCACTATCGAGGGTACCAATTCCACTCCTGATAGTATTTCTCATTGAGCTAAAGCTACTAAATCAAAAATCAACATCAAATCCATGCCCACCTTCAAATTCCATATTCCAATCATTACACGATTAGTTAAATACTCATGCCAAGTCTTAGAGAAAGTCTCCTATCAGTACACAAACTGCTCATACCATAAGCGTTCACCATCTATTCATCGCTAAAATATCTATGTACTCATCATAAAAGTCGGTGCCAAACCATCTCACTTTATATTGTTGTTCTATGAACTCGAAGGCGGAGACCTACATAATTCTTTATCTCTGAACCAAGAAATATATGTCATCTTCTCCTCCCACTTTTATCATTTAGGACTTTAAATTCTCAACTTTAACCCATGAAATAATTTGGAAACCTCAAAATCTTTGACACACATTTTTTTTCATATCATTCTCTTAACTCATCCACTATTCATGCCCTTAAAATCACCGAACAATCCAGCTCTAGATATACATCCTTCTCATTATTCTCTTACAATTTCAATTTTGAAGGTATCAACTAGTCACCATGTTCAATATCAACAACATGTACAAGATTATGCCCCAATCTCTAGATCAAGGTAACCATTTATAATTACATTTATCAAATCAAGGCAACTTATACTTTATTTTAAGTATACGATTCACAATATCCTCAAGCGATCATATAATCATAGGTTGCCAATTTTAACACTACATAATCACAAAATCAAGATATTTCGGTCGATTCAATGGAGGGACCAAATTCACAAACTCATGAAATCACATAATCAATAAATCCCTTACTTCTATCCTGGTATATGAAGTGCCAACAACCTCGAAGTAATCACATTCCCCAACTACATATAAACTAACAAGTAATCACTAGCCTTTTATAAAAAGACTAAAGGAACCTCAACTTGTCTTAAATTTAAAGAATCCAGTTACTCGTGTGCTTTTTCTTTCCGTATTACGGCCAATCGAGAAAAGTATATTCCCCACATATCACATACAAGAAAATAACAATAATTAACACCCAAATATTGATATTTATCTCTTTAATCAAAATTCCATCCCATGCCTACATATCTAAATTCAGATTTTATTGCAAATCATGTTGTCTGTCACTTGGGGAATCTATTTATCAAGTTTAAAAAAAACCCAATTCATTTTGTGGTTCAAAATCACGAATTAACCATTTTCAAGTCCTTGTTAAAAACTCCCATTTTCATCTTCAAAACCTTTAAATCTAAGGTTAAAATTCATGGTGTATAGAAACATTACCGATGATATACTCGAAAATCTCCTCTTTGTTCTTGCCAAAATGAGTAGGTTTTGACCAAAATATGAAACACAAATATCATTTCAAGTCTTATACCTTCACTGCCCAGAAGCACTGTTCACCGCGAACACAACACCTGGGTGTGAACGCACGGACTGACCAGATTAATGACCTTCGCGATTGTAGAAACCTTGTTGTAATCATGGAAGGTTGACATACTATTCATCGTGAACACAGAGGGTTTCTCATAAAGGTGGAGTGTAAATATGGCTTGACCACTGCATGCCCGTCAAGCTCCATGAACACGGAGGTTAGCTGGGGAGCTACACTAGCAAACAATAGGCGACAATTCAAAAAGTAAGAATTTACTCTGATTGGATCCTAGGGGTCCGTCCAGAACCCCATACAAACAAACCATAAATAAAACTCTACTAATTTCAATGTTCAGTACTCAATAAAACCATCAAATCATGCATATGAGGTAATCGTGTCCCGATACTCATTTAAGGCTAAAAAACTAACATTAACTGAAAAAACCAAATTGCCCCCGGGGCTTATGAAAAATTTGAAAGACCTCATTCTAGGCTAAAATTCCACCTCCTGAATCCAATAAGTCATCGATTTTCAATCTGAGCACTCTAAGATTTAATATTGACCAAAATCAACCATTTGCCTTAAACTCAACTTTAACCCATCAAACCACCCAAAATCACCATTAAGGGGCTAAGACAAAAAAATAAAGTTGTTACTAGACAAAACTCAACATTCCAGAGCTGATAGAATTGACAGATTTTTGATACGAGGTCCCAAACTCTATATGACCCCTCGAATTCCTAATTCTGAACTTAAAGGCTTCAAAACTAAATATTCTCAAACTTTTATATCAAATCTCATCTCGCGCTCGAACCAACCATGGAACCACAGTTAGTTTGATCTAATGAGACTACGAGAGGGGTAAAATAGTCAAAATACTTAGGAAATATTAAGATAACCTTTAGGGTCATTCAAAGTTCCCTTTGAGGTATCATGAAGCGTTTGGTATATTTCTAACGGGCTCAAACTCATTTCTAAAATGGATTTTCTTACCCACGTGAAATTTAAATCCAAAAATTCATTATCCCTATCTAATTTTGAGAAAACTAACATACAAACATGACATACTCAGACTTTCCTCAATTCATCAAATTTAATTCCAAAATAATTTAAACTAAACTCAATCAGAGTTCAACCAAAACCCTAATGAAATTAACTTTATAAAATAAAATAGTCACATGAAAGTAGAACCACCCAATGGCATAATCATATCAAATACCAATTAATTTCATTATGTTTAGGAGCTCCAGTGGTGGTGATCAAAGTTGTGGGGTGCGTGTGTAGATTGAAATGTGAGAGTGTCAATGGTGAAGAATGAAATTCAAGTATTTAATAATGAAATTACAATAGTTCAACATGTCAGTTTATATCACACTTTGGCAATGGTCGATTAACCTTGCTGAAGTCTTTGGAGATGCGCCAAACTTTCTAGGGTCTTTGAATTTAATAGATAATGAGAACTTGTTGACAGTCTTTGGTGATAGACTCTATAGACCTACCAAAGTCAAGGGCGATGCACCAAAGTCCTTAGTGATGTCGTGTGTTTCTCATTATGTTCTGAAATATTATATTTTTTCAATCCCAACCTTCAAAATACCTACATCACTCAACAAATATTATTCAATACAACAAAAAGTAAAACTTGGGTTGCCTCCTAAGCAACAACTTAGTTAGCATCATGGAACGATGTTGTTACCATTCATCGTCAAGCATCATCGAGGTAGATCACCTCAATCTTCACAATCATTAGGCAAACAACAAGGTAATACTTTAGTTATTGACAATTTACCATAAAATTAGACCCATCATTTCCTTCCAACTCAACCACTCCGCTCAGGTAAACTTGAATAACCTTAAATAGTCACGACCATTTCAATTTAAGTCTACTTGGAAAGATCTTGAGTTGATGTGTGAGTATAAACACATCATCACTAACTCAAAATTATCTTTTTATAGTGTTGGCATCATGCCTTTTTTTTCATTTGCTCTTTATAGACGACGGATTCATCTATTTCTTGCAATTGTTGTACTATTTTCCTTTGATGCATATTTTCATCTCATATTTCAATTGATTCAATACCTAAACAACACAAAATCAAGTTACACTTATAGAAGATAAGCTTATCTTAACACTATTTCAAAGGGAGACATTCCGATGGGCATCTTAAAAGCCATTTGGTATGCCTATAGGGCATCATCCAATTTTAGAGGCCAATTGGTTTGATTCACATTAACCTTTTTCTCCATGATATCTTTTATATCTCTAGTCGATACCATTAATTGCACACTAGCTTGTGGGTGGTAAGGTTTTGTGATCTTATGATTTACCCACCAAATAACCTATTGCAAAAGTGACCGCCATCATCATTAATGATAGCTCAGGCACTCCAAACCTTGTGAATTTTTTTTTTCATAAAATGGGTGGCACTCTTTCTTTTATTGTTGGACAACGTAACTGACTCTACCCATTTGGAAAAACAATCTACGACCATCAAGATATATTTCTTACGTATGATCTCACAAAAGGACCTCTGAAGTCCATCGTACATATCAAATAGCTCAACTTCAAGAATTAATTTCAATGGCATTTCATACCTCATCGTGATTTTTATTTGCATTTGACATTGATGACATGATCGAACTAATTTGATTACATCTTTGTTAAGGGAGGCTAATATAAACAATTTTGAAGAACCTTGTGGGTAGTCCGTATTCCACCATGAAGTCCTCCAACTAGTGAGGAGTGATAAACTTTAAGTATATGATGCATTTTAACTTCGAACACACACCTTCGAGTTATGCTATCCGCACATTCCATAAACAAATAGGGTTTATCCCAAAAATACATTTTAGCATCATGAAGTGATCTTTTCTATTGGTGAGAATTTAGATCTTTTGGAAGGATACCACACAATGAAAATAGCAGAATCTGCATACCATGGAACTATGCTTTCTAAGACAACCATCACACTCTTATAGGAAAATAACTCATAGATACCAATTTCACAGAACGTCTAGCCATTTGATTCAATGCAAGATAAATGATCTGCCACTTGATTTTCACATCCTTTACGATCTTTGACTTTGCATCAAACTCTTGAAGAAAGAGAATCCACCTTATCAATCTAGTTTGGACTCTTTCTTGTCATCAAGTATCTAATTTCTATGTGATTAGTATGAACAATCACCTTTGTACCCAAAAGATAGACTCAAAACTTTTCAAAAGTACAAAAAATGCCAAGAGCTCTTATTATTTCACGGTGTACTTTATTTGAGAAGCATTCAAGGTCTTACTTTTATAATACAATGTACGAAATAATTTACCCTTTTGGTCCAAGCTAGATCAAAACTACTAGCATAACACATTAGCACAATGGGTTGACACCAATTCAAAGACACTATAATTGGAGGGTTAATAAGTTTTTTCTTGAAACAATTGAAGGCTTCCAAATGCATCTTGTTGAAATTAAAATATTCCTATTTCTCAAGGATTTTTCACAATATAAGAGAATTTTAACATTCTTTAACGAATCACCTATAAAACCAGGCATGCCCAAGGAAACTCTTTATTCCTCTAAGGATACTAGAGGTGGCAACTTATTTATCACTTCAACCTCATCTTGATCAACTTGAATACCCTTTCCAAAAATTTTATGATAAAAAAATGCCTCCCTTCACTATGAAGTGGAAGTTCTCCCAATTCAAACAATATTATTCTCTACACATTTTTGAAACATCTTGTTTAAACGTTCCAAATAAGCTTCAAAAGAGTCACCGACAATCGTGAAGTCATCCATGAATACTTTAATGGTGTCTTCAACCATATTTGAGTAGATAGACAATATACACCTTTGGAAAATAATGGTTTCATTGCATAATCCAAATGTCATATGCTTAAAAGCAAAGCTCCCATACAGACATGGAAAATTGTCTTCTCTTAATATCCGGGTGTGATTGAGATTTGTTTTTAAGGAAGTACCAATAGAGAAAGCAATACTATCGCTAGATTCTAGACGATAAAGCATTTGATACATAAATGGAATAGGGAAATTATCCTTTTTGGTTCATGAATTGAGCTTCCTATAGTCCATGAAAACACGCCATCCATCATGAGCCTCAATGATATAAGCACATACAAAGTGTCATGCCACCATTATTGGTCACGCATTGGATCAGAATTACTCATTTGATATTTGAGATTGGAAAACCAATCCCTGCATATAACCATTTTATTATCTCCTTTTTAACAACCTCTTGGATTGGATCATTTATTCTCCTTTGATGCTCCACACTAGGACGATGTCACTCGGGCTTTAGTTTAATCTTATAGATGCAAATCCGGGGAGGGATTCCAATGATATCAATAATTATACACCCAGTGGATTCTATGAAATTTCTCAACACCTATACTAGGGCTTCTACTTTCCATTCAACAAAATAAATCAATAATAATGGGTAGAGTATTATCACTACCCAAACACACATATTGAAGATGCGAAGAGAGGGGCCTTTATCTCTCACTTTGGTAGATATTCAATAGATGTCTTGGAGGGTGGGATTTCCATATTATTCAAATCAAGTTCAAGATTTGATGGATTTTTGGGATAAGTCTCTAATACATGCAAAGATGCAATAATTTCATCAAAGTCCATGATATCATCATAATCATAGTTTAATAAAACTTCCGCTAGCGATTTTCCAACACTCTCCACTTTGGAGGCATGATCCACCACCTCATAATTTACATTAATAACCAAAAAAACTTGAAGATCACTTGGTTATTTCATCTATTTGCAAACACTAAAGTTCACTGCTTCATCATTGATTCTAAACTTTATTTCCCCGCTTTCAACATAGACCAATGCCAAGAAACGATCTCCTAATGATAATGGGAACCTCAAAGTTGATTCCGTGATAAAAAAAATAGAAACGTTAGTGGGAGATATGATTTTTTATCAATTTTTACAAAAATATCATACAAAATGCTAATTGGCCTCTCAATAGACCAATTGCCCATAAGTAATCTCATTATTGTGGGTTTTGGAGATTCAAGCACCAACTTTTTAAATATGGAAAATAACATTAAATTAATGTTGGAACCCAATCACATAACACCTTTGAAAATTAATACATACCAATGACACAAGGGATAGGGAATGCACTACGATATTGTTTCTTCACAATCAATTTAATAGACATGATCACAATATAATGGTGCAAAGCTTCGATCGTTTTAATCCATGCGTTACTTGTTAGTCATCAGGTCCCTCATAAATTTTGTGTACCCTGGAATTTGGAGTAGTTCTCCACCAAATGAATATTGGTGGAGAGTTTTAAACATAAAGAGAAGCCACTTGAATTGAGTATATTTATCCTTATTCTTCAACCTTTTTGGAAATGGAGTCTTAACTTTAACCAACGACTTAAAAGTAGGATACTTCTCTTCCTTCTTTGAGCTTGCATCATTTACCTCATTTGTCACTAACTCTTTCTCATTATCATTTAATTTAACGGGGTGTCAAATTTCATTACTAAAAAAGGTTCAATAAATGAGTAGAAAAGCGATGGATTATGTCGCTCTAAAAATAAATGGACTATAAAGACCATTTAGTCCATCGTTTTTTTTTAATTTTCTTGAAAATGAAATAGATATTGTGGGTTTTTTTTTTGATCTTTTTTTTTTTTAAAAAAAATTCCACTATAATATTTATACATAATTTATATTTACTTTTAATAAATGTGACGAATACAAACAACTCTATCTGTTGCAAATTTTTAAACAATAAAATAAATAAAAAATAAAAAAATGATGGACAACGTATTTTATGTCCTCTTTTTGAAAAATAAATATTTGAGCAAAGACTTTGAAAAAAAAAGCGATGAACAAAATCACTCTTCTTATCACT
>JBDJHY010244537.1:0-10777 GCA_039654485.1 Withania somnifera
ATATATATATATATATATATATATATGCCATCATTTACAAGCCGCTACAGATTTTATTACAAGGAAAATTTTAATGTCAATACAGTCTTTATAAGGTAAAGACACTATGCAAATAAAAGATATTTGAGTAGTCTTCTACAACTAATGAGGGATGACCAGCTACCTTTGGGTACTCAAATTTTATGGTACTAATGAAAGATAGAGAGAGTAGCTAAGTCTGGGGCTCAACACCAGCATAAAAGTGCAGAAAATCAAGGAGTGAGTATAAAATAATGGTACTCAATAGCGTCTTTAGTTGTTCTAACAATAAAGAGAAAATGAAAACCCGTGGCACCTAAGAACCCCAGACTATTTATCAACCAACCCAAACACTCAAATAAGAACCTCAAACTGTCTACCCAAATAAGACATCGGTACATGGACCTCAGATAGTCTATTAACTCATTTCCCATATCTTATGAGGCACAATCCAAGTCTCATAAAATACTACAATGTGAGAAATTATCATGTACAAATCATGGTAATATCACAATTTATGATCTCAAAGAAATAATGTTTGACCTCTCATTAGTAATCACCATCAAGATATCTTTTCTATCATAATTTAGCCATGACATCACAAATTTCAATATATAAGGGTACCAATAATTTATCAAGGGAAATTTAAACAAGTATCCCCAATTTTTCATCAGGATACCATTTCCAATTACATGAGTCAAATAAAAAAATTATAATTCAAACCAATTATATGATTCAACATTTTCATCAAGAATTTACATTATTTAAAGGTTGTCTAATTTTAGACCTTACATGTTTTATAATATTGACCCCAAAGTACCCATTTCTCCTAAATTGCAATCAACTAGCATGCCATCATTAACGCTATATAGAAAGACCAAATAAACCTCAAATTTCCTTAGAGTTTGAATAACCAAGTTAGTAGGCAGATTTTCCCTTTTAGAATGCCTTCAATCATGCACAATCTAGTTACCAACACAAAAAATACAAGAAAATACATAATAATCAACACCCAAACTAAGTTATTCTAATTTGAAGCAAAAACCCACCTAGAGCCCACCGGGTAAAAACCCAAACTTTATTGTGAAAATATATTACCCATTACTAGGGGAGCCTAAATATCAAGTCTTATTGAAAACACATTCCATTTCATGGTGAAAATAAAAGTTTTATCATTTTTAGTTCAAGTATAAAATCACCATTTTTGGGTTCAAATCCTTCAATTTGAATGTAATAATGCTATGTAACGGGGAATTGATGATTTTTTTTAGAACTCTTACCAAATTGATATCTTCAGAATCCTAATTCACACTTCAAAAAATAGGGTTTAATCTTTGGGGTTTTGTATGAAAATATTAAACAGTTCATGAAATGAACTAATTCAAAATATTCCTAGTAAACAGTGCCACGGTCTTGATTGAGATCTCCCTTTTTACGATCGCAACGTTCCCAAAATTAGTCCTCCACAATCGCAGACAATCACCACACAATCGCATCTCGTAGAGAATCCAGCCTTTGCAATTGCAACCCTCACCATGCAATTGCGACAAATAAAAACCCAAGACTTTAGAATCATGTCCTTCACCATGCAATCGCGATGAAGGCCTTAAAGTTGTGATAGCAACAACAAAATAGGAAAGTATCAAATTCTACTAATACACCCTAAGGATTCGTTCAGAATCAACATACTAATTTCAAAATATATAAAACCATACTAATTTTAACATTTTGGACTCAGCAGAACCATCAAAACACGCGTACAAATTTTATTTGATCTGATACTCGCTAAGGGTCAGTTTTAACTAAAAATACCAAAATGAACTAAAAGCCCTAGAGGCTAAAAAAGAATAAAAAAGAACTCATTTTAGAACAAAAACCACCATCTGAATCCAATAGAATCATTGTAGTTTCAATCAGGGCACTATAAGTCTTAATGTTGACCCAAGTTAATCATTCTCTTAAAAACTCAACTCTATCCCATTGAACCATCCAAAATCACCATGAAGGGATAAAATAGAAAAGTAAAAGTCCTACTAGAATACTTCACGAACTGATGGAATTGAAAAATTTCCATTTTGAGGTCCCAAACAATAAATGATTCCTAGAGTTCCATATGTCACACTTTAAAGCTTTAAAACTCAAATTTCTAAAATCTTACTGAAAACTCATTGAGCTTCCTAACCATTAATGAAATAAAATTTAATTTGGTGTAATGTAACTACGAAAAGGGTAAAAAAGTAAAAATGTGTAGAAACTAGAAAAAATGACCCTGAGGGTCATTGCACTGATACTAAAGTCAAGCATACTTGACATAGAATAAAATTTGATTAATGTGATTCCATAGCTTATTGTTTTTCATTGTATCATTAATTTTGATTTGATATGCCTTGATTAAGATTAAATGATTCAAAGTGATATGTTGTTGCAATTCTTTGAAATATTTTGGTGATGAAACTTGCAATCTAGTTGAGATTACCCTGTGATAATTTGACTATGGTTAAAACTACTTTGTGATGATGCCTTGAGTTGGATTGAATTTATTGGTCCGGAAATACTTTAAAATTTCCTTGCGGTGGCTTAAAGAATTTAAATGAATTGTATTGTGATTCACTGTAGAGTCTAACTTAACATAAATGTATAAATAATTTGGTATTTCCTGTGACAGGCAAATTCTATTGTGAATCGAATTGAGTTCCACTTTCTATGACTACATTTAATATAGTCTTGTTTGTGATTTTGTGCATGGAAAATAAATTATGCACTGAGGTTGTATTTGAGACATGGGGATCCGAGGTTTCTTTTGAATACACATCATTGTAAGATTTAATAATGTGGGGATACGGGGTCTCTTTTGGACACACATTGTTAAGGAAATATTGATGATTAGAACCTAAGGTGTCTATCAAGTAATAATGGATTTGTTTCCTGAGGTTCCTACCAAGTATAGATAGGATGTGCTGAGGCCCTTTCTGAGCATACATTGAGGTGCATGGATTAGCTAACACCCATGGGTTATGATTGATAAGATACACTAAGGTTTATTCCCAACATGGATTATCCAGTCTCTATAGGTCCTAATTGCGACTGTTTATCTACAAATGGTATGAACGAATAAGACAAGCATGTATAAGGTATATTCGCATTGCATTGTATTTACATTGAGTTGTGTGTTGATTGATTTGACTTTCTGAGTGATATTGTGAAAATTGATTGCCTTTTTATGATTTGTGGTTTATCACCAGATTTAACGGGAGTTGGTACTTGATATCCTGATCTGTGACATTATTACTTGTACTATAGGACCTTGGGAATATCTTCGTTTTGTTTTTGTTGTTGTTACATTTTATTCTTGTGTTGTTTGTTGGACTACTGTATATTAACTACATAAAGATTGTACATTGGGGGCTGGATAGCTTATAGGAGTCTTGTCATCTCTTTATATTAGGACTAGCCGAGACTGGTGATGAGTATTATTGTTTTTGTACTCAAACTTGTTCCGTTGTACTTTTGAGAAGGTGTATGCTAGAGTCGTACTGAGTCTCAATCCATTCTAATTTTTGGGAACATTCTCTTGAGATTTCTAAGTTAGCTGTCTATTCCACCTGCAAATGCCAAATTTCTCACCTATAGTTCATTTTCTTTCTCTTTACTTATTAAAGACTTAGTGAGACTTGATTTGTATAAATATTCATATTAGTGGCTTGTAAACACTGGACACCTAGTTATAGGGTTATATTTATGTTTTCCGCTTGAACTATATAACTTTTCCCTTTTTTTTTTTTTCTTATTTTTGCATTAGCACTTATTTTATTATTTGTCGTTAATATTTGGGCTGACCTATCACGTTGTTTAGGATAGGTTCCATCAGGATCAAATTCAGATCGTGACATTTCAAAAATAATTAAGCCAACCAAACATGAGGAAATTATAAAATATTTTTAAAAAATTATTTTCGTCATGCCAAACACACTCATAGAGACTCCAAACAATTTAAAAATAAGGTAAACTAAAAGAAGAACCTTGGGGAAACAACATAATCCCCCTAATTGAGTTGATTTGATTGCAGAGGAAGATCCAAGATATCAAACTTGTGGCTTCCCAATAATAGAATAAATAAGTATGCAATAAATTCAAATAAGAAATGAGTGGTTGATGCTAGAAGTTAGAAGAAGAACATTAGAAAGTCTTCAACCCCATGCTAAAAACATGAATCAAAGATGTTTGATATTTTAGATCTAAAAATAAAACAAGCTTTTGCTAAAAGAAATAAGTTATTTTTAGAACCTAAAACTAGAAATAATTTTATTTTTTATATAAATAAAGTTGCATTTTTTAAAACATAATCGAGAAAGATTATGTTTTTCAAGACAAAAGAAGAAGAAAAAATGAAGAAAAGGGATGCATCCGTAGGAGTTTGAACCCAGCACTCAAATTGCCATAGGATTTTAGGGGTTCCTTTTTTGCCATTGAACCAACCACTCATTCAGTTATAGGTTCCCATATGCATATACTTGTACTCGTAATATATATTTTCATAATCATAGCAGGTGGGGGTTCTTTGGAACTCACACCCGCTATTGTAAATCCGTACCTGCACATGTGATGATATTAATGAGAAGAAAAGAAAAAATAAAAATGAGAAAATATTAGTGCTAGGTCATAAAAGTTTGATTCCAAGTTCTTCAATTTTGTGCCTTCCAAATTATCAACTGGGAATCAAACTTTAGCTAAAAATTTAGTAGGCCACTTATAACAACCCTTTGCAGTTGTTATGGGGTGGTTAGGCCCAAGTACCCTATCACAGTTCTCCATTGTGAGTTAAGCTAGTAAAATCTCATATTGGGCTACTTTAAAGATAAATCTAGTGTAGTGGTTATTCTTGGAGACATACAATTCCTAGGGTTGTTTCGAGGTATGATGTTTTGTTAAGGATTGACCCAGTGTTCAAGACCTCTGTAGGTAAGTTTGGGGTTATGAGTAGACTCATCGCATGTCATATTAGTGGTTGTTTCATTGGAAACCTTTCATGATGTCCTAAGTATGAAATTTGTGTTATGAAATAGCGATGGACTGAAATCTTTTCTACTTTTAGGGATCATTGCGACAATAGGATTACCGCTGTAGCGAGACCGCCATGACTGTTGAAGTCCCATCATAGTGGGATAGGAAAATTACTGGGGAACGTGTAGCGGTTTGTTTTTTTCTACAACCAGTCCTCTATAGTGAGAAAAAAATTATTGCAGTGGTGACATGTGAAATATATAATTTAAGGTACATAGTTCGAGATTTAAGTCATGCGCTACAAAAACCACATCCCAGAGCTCAGATAGGTAATTTTCCAAGAATATTGAGAAATTTCTTATTGAGGTGAGTTATTCTATTCACTTACTCGCCTAGTAACCCATTAACATCATAAAATATCTAGTAAGATTTTGATGGTGAAATTTTGGGTTAGAACCTTAGGTTCATGAAAACTATAAAAAAAACCTATGGGTAGGTGTAATAATTATCTTGAGTTATCATGAATTTTATTTTCACTAATTATGATTTATGGGAATTAATAAACTTGAGTTCACTAAAAATGGGACCTTTTGTAATACCCCAAAAAATTTATCTAGCGCCTAAACCATTTCATGTTCGTGCTTAAGATCTATTCCTATCAACTTCAACTTAATTATAAGTTATTTAATCCCTAACATAAGTATATTGTAAGCGTTGGAAGTGATTAGAGTTCATAAACAACTCATTGAACAAAAGTTGAACTCAAGACCCTTCATAATTTTCTTATTTAAGGTTCCTTCATACATAGGTCAACTTTAAATGACCATATATCCTAATATATAATGACTCTAATGACGCATGACCCATCCATAGAAAAGACATAGTCTATAATCCAATGAAATACACAACGTGTCATTTAGAGCTCTGAGTATGGAGATATGCCATTTTATTAAAATGATATAGTGCAGTGGACCTACTAGAACAGTATGCTGCCCACATACCAAATTTTGCGACCAAACAATCCAATGTGTGGCCCGCACAATAGTAACAGTGGTCCTAGAAGTCACTAGTTTGTTATGCGGCTCAATGTACAACCTGCAAAAAAAATTATGCGATCGCTCAAGAGTAACAATGGTCCTGGAAGTCACCGGTTTGATAAGCGCTCAATGTGCAGCCTGCATACCAAATTGTGCAACCCCAAAATTCAATATGTGGCTGCACAACACAAAAACAAACATAAAAACATGACGAAATCTTAGGGGCTTTTATGAATTTTCCCCTCCATTTTCCTACTTTTCTATGACGGTTTGACACCTGCTAAGTGTGTAACTTTAATGGGTAAGTAGTGAAACACCTCATTTAAGCTTAACCCATTACACTTAATAAATTAAAACATCACCCAAATTCTCATTGTCCCTAAATTACCAACAAAGAGAAAAAAAGAGAAGGTTTATTTTCTCTCAAGCCAAGCTATCTAGGGTTCATCAAGTTGTTACACAATTCAAGCTTCTTCTTCGATTTTATTCAACTTTCTTCAAGTTTTCTATGTTCTAGGTAAGTGGAATCATCAATAAGGTATTCCTACCCCCCCCCCCATATACCTAAGAACCCTATTTGGATTTTTGCATTAAAGTATTAATTTTTCTCTCAATAATTGTCCACTGCTTTATATTATATTTTGGGGTTATTACTTATGATTATGTTAAAGTTTTATTGCATATAATCCTTCATAAAAGTATGATTTAATTGAATCGTTACTTGGTCAATTTGATAAGGAATTTGAAAGTGTAATGAAATATTTTCGAGGGCATTTGATCAATTATTGAATACGTGATTTTATCAAGTCATGACTATTGAATTTGAAAAGTTTAACTTGGTGATGATTTAAGGCTATGGATAATTCCTTGACATGGAATTTTTTAAGAAATTTGATATGAATATTTTCCATTAAGGCTTGGACATGAGAATTATCGCCCAGTGAGGCTAGATATAAGAATATTGAGCAATGTTTTTAAGGATATTAATCTAATAAATGGATTTAAGAGTTGTATTTTTGGGAGTAGTATTAGCACCGAGGGACTATGTCCTAAACTATCTTTCCAGCATAGGATTGATATATTATAAAGGCTAAATTTACCTTCCTGTCATATTAATTACTAGTTGGATCCACTAGGAACAAAATACGATACAAGCTCGTGGCAGGGTGATGTATCTCTCTTAGCAAGGGTATACTGTATTTTACATTGTGTTCATGTGGTCTTATATGTCGAGTATAGAACCTCCCACACTGATATATGAACTTGATATATTTTAATTTGAGTCATTTAGTACATGGATTTCACTATTGACATTTTCATAGATTTGGACAAGTATTTGTTGGTATTATTATTGATCATGAATTGCATAGCCATTCATGATTTAGTCCCTTGATATGGTCACTTAATTACTTTGAGCATGCTGCATTTACCCTCTATTTCTTACCTTTCCTTCTTACTCAATAATTCCAGTATTGACCACTATTTTGCGCTATATGGCCTTCATCCATGTAGGTTCAGCTGACCTTCCATCCGCTCCTGGTTACTAAGCTTACTTTTTGAGATTTTGAGACAGTGGTTAGTTCCTATATTCTGAGAAATGGAGTCATCATTTGAGTTTTTATTTTCCTAGATACTGATATTAGACTTAATACTATTTTGATTTGTCTTAATTTGACTCTAAGGTTAGCTTAGAAGTTTTCCTTAGCAGCCTAGAGCTATCTTTACTTTGTGACTTTCGAACAGATGTATTAGAATTGAAATTGAGTTATCCTTTATCCTTTTATTGTCTTTTATGGAGTTACGTGAGATGTTCCTACTAGATCTACTATATTGATATTACTTAGTTATGCTTTCGCTCATGAGTGTATATTAGAGCATGATTTATCCAGGAGGGTTCGTTTGATGCTGTAAGGGAAACCCAGTAGTGGAGGATGCCATGTGACTCCTAGGGGATGACTCTAGGGCATTACAATCTTTGTATTAGAGCACTAGGTTGAGTTTGTCCTAGTATGTCTTAAAGCTAGCATAAGGTAGATTGTTTGTTACTGGTATGAATTGCCACATACTTATAACATAGATAGTTGTTAGGAAATGTTTCCCTTTGTTCAGGTCTTATTTAGTGATTTAGAGTTTAACTCCTACAATTTCCTATCAAACTTGTGCTTGCGTATTTCGAATCATGCCTCCTCATTGATGAAACCTTCATGCCAATCAGGCTCAACCTACACCTACACCAGTTCCTCCTCTATAGCCTAGGAAAGATGTTCCTAATGAGGAGCTAAGGAGTATGATGCACATGATGGCTTAGACAGTGATGGCGATGGCTTAGACTCACCATTCACTTCCTTTACCAGTTGTTCATACTACTATGTCATCAAGGATCAAGGAGTTCCTTTATATTAAACATCCCAGTTTTAGTGTCTCTATGGTGGAAGATGATCTAGAGGAGTTCCTTGATGAAGTAAAGAGAGTTTGTGATATTATGAGGATGAATGATGTGAGAAAGGTTGATTCATGGTTGTATAAACTTAAGGATATTGCTAGGTCCTAGTGCTAATATATCTTCATATCATTTTATGTTTCTAATCAGTTTGGAGTTAATCTCGATAATTTCTCAGAACCATATTTTGTCACTACTCCGGTAGGTGAGACCATTCTAGCCAAAAGAGTCTATCATAATTAGCCTATTTCAGTATATGATGAAATCTTCCCTGCTGATTTAGTTGAGTCAGCTATGGTGGATTTTGATGTCATTCTTAGCATGAATTGGCTATATTCTTTCCATGACACCTTGGATTAAGGACTACAGTTTTTTGATTCCAACTTCCTAATGAGTCCATTCTCAAATTTAAGGGTAGTGTCATTATTCCTAAGGGTAAGTTCATGTCATATTTGAAGGCTAGAACGATAATTTCCAAGGGATGTATTTATCATTTCGTTTGGGTCAAGGATTCTAAGTTCGAAATTCCTAAAATTCATTCCATGATAGTTGTTTGAGATTTAGTAGATATGTTCCCTAAGGATCTACCTGGAGTTCCTCCTAACAAAGAGATAGACTTTGGGATAGATCTTATTCCTATTACTCAGCCTATCTCTATTCCTCCATATAGAATAGCACCTTCGTATCCGAAAAATTAGAAGGATCAATTTGATGATCTTTTAGACAATGGGTTTATCGTCCCTAGTGTATCTCCAAAGGCTACCATGTCTTACTTGTGCAAAATAAAGATGGTTCACTCAGAATGTATATTGACTATCACCAATTGAACAAAGTAACAATTAAGATAGAAATGGTCTTCCAAGGATTGATGACTCGCTCGATTAATTGCAAGGTGTTATTAATTCAAAAAAATTAACCTTCGTTTAGACTACCATCAACTTAAGGTTAGGGAGTCAGATATTCCTAAGACAACTTTTAGAACACGTTATAGCCACTTTGAGTTCGTGGTTATGTCATTTGATTGACTTATGCTCCCACAACCTTCATGGATCTCATGAGAAAAGTCTTCTAGCAACGCTTAGACCTATTTGTATTAGTCTTCATTAATGATTTTCTGGTATATTCCAAAAGTGAGAAAGATGGTGAAAATCATTTGAAAATGTCCTCCAAATTCTTTATGATCGCAAGCAATATACCAAATTCTCCAAGTATGAATTTTGGCTAACATAAGTTGCATTCTTGGGTTATGCCATTTCTAGTGATGGTATTTGTATTGATTCCTAGAAAATAAAAGCGATACGAAGTTGGCATAGACTCACTTCTCCTTCTGATGTTCATAGTTTCCTCTGTTTAGCCGGTTACTACCAAAAATTTATTCAGGACTTCTCTTCTATAGCCTCTCCCTGGAGAAAATTGACTTAGAAAAAGGTGAAATTTGAATGGTTAAGTAAGTGTGAAAAAGTTTCTAGAGGTTGAAAACTTTTCTAAGCTTATCCTCAGTCTTTACCTTGCCAGATGGTTCAGAGGGTTTTGTTATTTATTGTGACGCTTCGAGGGTTGGCTTGGGTTGTGTATTGATATAGCACGGTTTATTTGTTTCTTATGATTTTACATAACTTAAGGTCCATGAGAAGAACTACCCCATTTTGAACTTGAGTTAGCCGCAGTTGTCTTTTCTTTAAAATTGTGGAGACATTATTTGTTTAATGTGTATATTGATATGTTTACTGATCATATGCGCTTGCAATATATGTTTGACCAAAAGGATTTGAATCTTCATCACCGAAGGTGGTTGGAGTTTTTGAAGGATTATATATCTATTATGTACCACCAGGGAAAGGCCAACATAGTTGCAGGCTCCCTTAGTAGATTTTCTATGGGTAGTGTTGCTCACGTCGATAAGGAGAAAAGGTAGTTAGCTAGGGAAGTGTATAGGTTGGCGAGGCTTGATGTTAGGTTAGTTGATGCTGATGATTGTAGTATGTCAATTTTGAATGTTCCTGAGTCTTCCCTGGTGATTGAGGTGAAAGAGAAGCAGGATGTCAAGACCCGATTGTTGGACCAATGTTGGTTCACAAGAATCGTCCCTTCGTATTTTGATTGATGACCAAACCATTAAGTCAAGATTCAAGGTTAATGGAACTCCTTCGAATCAAAGAACATATTAGTAGATATGTTCGTAGATCAAAGAAATAATCCGGGGTTGAACCGACTCACTTTGGGGCATTCCGAGTAACCAAAGTGCAGAAATTACAAAGGAACAGAAGGAGACTAGTCGACT
>JBDJHY010244547.1:0-10777 GCA_039654485.1 Withania somnifera
TCATCTTTTTGTTGTTGTTGTGTTGATACCCTTATATATTTACTATTTGGGATGGAGACTTGGCACTGATGTTGTGAGGGAAAGGCCTTGATTATTGACACTGACAGGGGGTGTGTGTTCGATGTTGATTATTGACACTGACACGGGGGTGTGTACGACGTTGATTATTAACACTGACAGGGGGTGTGTGTCCAATGTTGATTATTGACACTGACATAGAGTGTGTGTCTAATGTTGACTATTGACACTGACATGGAGTCTGTGTCAGGTGTTTAGTATTGAAACTGACAGGGGGTGTGTGTCTAATGGTACTTTTCTACTTTACTTTCCTACACCCCTATGTATTTTCCTTAGTATGGTGTGTGCTCACTAGGCTTAAGGGGAAAGTCTCGGTGGTATTTATTTTGTTGTTTGTGCTTACCGGTGGGATGGGGGGTCATGTAGGTTTTTGTGTGTTTACTTTCTATTCCTTATTTTGGTGTATTCCTCTATTTATATCTTTGTTCGTGATTCATGCGTATATCGTATCATGATTAGTGGGGTTTGACTGAGCTGGAGCAAAGTTATGTTCCTTACTTCATTTTGGGTTTAGGATATTAGTCTCTGTAAACTGCATCTACGATATTTAGTTCCATTAGATCTATTCTAGGATATCCAATACCTTACTCCTCTGCTTATTATTAGTTTTACTGCTTCTTTTACTGTTCCTTTACTACTATTGACCTGCTTTTCTCCTTCGCCTTTATTACTAGTATTTTATTTTAACAAGTCGGTTGATGATGTCTACTGAGTCCCTTGTTTAGTACTCATGCTGCACTTTTGTACCTTTTTCTGTGGTATAGATACCTGCAGGGGTTATCAATGAAACCGTGTTTGTACGAGGTAGATATAGCTGATTTGCGGAGATTACGGTGAGCTTTGCCATTCGAACAGACTGTGGTTTCCCTGATTTCTAGTTTGCTTTATTTGGTCTACAGTAGGCCCTCCATTGTATTATCTTTCCAGGAGTTATTTGTCTTTTGTATCTTTCAGTTTTGGTATAGTAGCTCTATGTTCCACTGGCACCAGGTTTGGGATTTGGGCTGTGTATGATTTCCTTTTGGCTTCCGTTCTCTATTTATTGTTATGCCTTCCTTTATTGCATTGGTTGTTTGAGAGTTTATAGCCCATTGCAGGTAGCTCTGGGTTACAGGTTTAGGCTTATCTACTAGAGAGTTGTTAACGCCATCATGAACTGCAATTTTGGGTCGTGACAGAAGGGTACATCCAACATAACTGAAAAATGAGTTTGTGGATAGGATTATGAGAGGGACAAACTATGATAAGATAATCCAATATTTAACCCATAAATCAATCAACCAACATCAATCAACAAAACACATACCACACCAATCAAAAAAAAAACCAGCAATCACCAACCAACTCACCACTAGAATCCTTACTCAAAACCAATCAAATAATAAAAAATAAAATCCATAAATGCTTGAAATAACCAGTCTAGATTGGTAAAACTGCAAAAATTCAAAATATAGTTATCACTCAAAATAATTCAAATAATTGAATAACTTAGTCACCAACTTCCAAAACTCAACCATGATCCAACAAAATACATCAAAGCAAATACCAAACTACAAACTCAAGGTACGACAAAATAACAAGCAACATCATACGAAATCAACCCCAACTCAGGAAGACAACTTAAACCATCCATCTTAGATAGAAGAAACCGAATCGACAAGAGAAACTAAACCTAATCAACTAGACAACTAACAAACATAACAAAAGTTCAACAATGATCCGATGATATACCATGAAAACATATCCCAACGATAATAACAATCTACTACACGAATTGAAATAATTCAATATCGGGGGAAAGGTGTCAAAAACTACCCTATTAAACAAACAAAATCCTCATATGGATGGAATAAGCTACGAAAAAACAATAACTATCAGACCTATACCCACCATATATCCAAACAAAAAGACCGAACCAATCCAAAACAAAACAAAATACATCACAACACAAGGATAACCCCAAACCAAACAAGATGTCGTTACTAACTCACTTCGCTAACTTAACCCGAAGATGACACATTTACAGATTCCTCACTAGGTGAGCCAGTACTCAAATCAATGGAACAATGTAACACCACTCGAGGCCATCACCAAACTACCCAACTCTTACCCAATCTAAGAGGTAAATCACACACCGTAAACATATAATAAAAACTGATCCAAAAATTAATTTGCTCAACACATATAAAAATTTTTGGGGTGAAACAACTACCTGAGGTGCCAAATAAAGGACCTCACGACTAGGGAAGACACCCCCCATAAACAATCAAAGTCGCACTTAACCACCAGTCAACATATGAACTCTAAATAGAGAGTTAATTCTAATTCAATCCAAAAGGCTTCCAAACCACCTAATAGTAACCAATTTTCCACTACTCTAATGTTATGCAACTAAACAAAGCAACATGATTACATTGCCTCAATATTCACTCCCTATTTTGATAAAAATTTAAGATATCGACTAACACTCAAGAACCTTGAAGAAACCATACCGAGTCGATAACCATACTATACCACAAGATGAATAACCTAAATCCCATAGAATACCATCATGAAAAATATAAACACTAGGATCAACATCCTCGATCAACTCCTAAAGAATCACCTATAGGGAAGCACATCAATGAGAATACCACTAGTCTCAACACTCAATCAGATATTTCCAATATCAAACCCTAGATCCTTTCAAAATAGAAACAACCAAGTGAAAAAAGATCATATTACCACAAGGCTCAACAATCACCCATCAAACCCACTCAGTGCTACATGTTCTCAATGGCAGATAATGGTGAATATAGGCCTAATGCCTAAATCAATTAAAGAAACCCACAAACCAAACTTTTGCTCTAGTAGAAGGTCAAGGAAACCCATAAAAACCTCATCATTCACCAAGGAATTTCAAGGTATGAAGGTCAAATCTAACCACATGGTGCAAAGCTAAACAAGCTCAACAAAACTCATAGAACTAATCTCTTAGCCCAACGACTAGAAAAGTCCCAAATGGTGTATCGCTAAAGAATACCATTATACAACTAGAAACCCACTTATAAAGCTCAACACATGGATCCGATGTAATAGTCTATGAATGCATGAAAGAGGGGAAAATCAACTATGCCAAAAATATCTATGGTCAACCCGTCTATCAAGAATATCACTGCCCATGAATCAAACTCCTTAATGGACATCTACAAGGATCTAACAACATGATTTACTATTAATAAATCAAGTACAAGGGTAGCAAGAAATAACAACCTCAATAACAGCTCAGGATCTAACTTCATCATAGACCAAATGACAATTAGCCCAAGAGTAGAGCCAAAAAATAGAGGAGTACATAAGCATAGAAGCTACATAAGGGCATATCAAATCTGACGTCAATAAGTAGAGGGTAAAATAAGAAAATGCAGATGATAATCAACTATATAAATGTAAAATAAGAAGAGGGCTACTAAACAAGACCTAAAAAAATCAAACCTAGGATCGCAACGATATAGGCATCATGAGGATTCTGATCTTGATAATTTGATGGATGAATCACAATATACTGGAGGGGGGTAGTGTACTAAAATATGACTAGGAGACCTACACTCAAGACACAAACCTAGTTAGCAATGCTGAAGGAGATCGTTTACAAAACCAGAATGTTCACCGGGCCCTGAAGTTCTAGAAGATATACCACTCACAGTTTGACCTATAATACTACTGCTGGGTCTACCATGATGAGTACTACCTCTTACTGGCAAAAATATTGACTCAGCGGTACCCTAAAATGGATGAAGTGGCATTAATTAAAGGCCGAGGAGTAACCGCCTGGGGTGATATCTTGCCAAACTACCCATAGCATCATAAATATAGCATGAAACCATTAGTCTAACCTAAAGAGAGGAATCAAAATAACCATAAAGGGAAAAACGAACTAAAGCCTTAAAAGAAATAATAATCGATTTCTATTTTGAACTCTGTCCACCAAATCCATATTGGATCCCATGTGAAGTTGGTAGAAATGTCTAAAGTGGACCAACTGGATGACCCCTAGCTCCAAATATTCCAACACCAAAACTACCCATAGTTTGGGGTTCCTTTCTATTTCCTTTCTAAACCTCCAGTATAAGCTCTCAATCATTATCACTCGGCTAACAACCAAAGTGAAAGGACAACCCATGGCCATTAAAGGTGCAACTACTAAACAGAGAGACAAAATTAGTCCATAACGAAGCTTTGGGTCTTCTCATACTATAAAAGAAAAGTCGCAGATGTACATCCAACCAACTCATGGAATCGTGCCCCTTACTCAGCAATGGAAAATAAACCCTATTACAGACCCAAAAATTCATTCCTCATCTGAAGAGTACCCTTAACATTGGGTGAAATCTCAACTTATGGTACACCACCAACTAATCCCAAGAAGCATTTCCTGGATAATTGGAGTAGCAATAACCTAGTTGGTACTAACTCGGGTGTAATATAAGTTGGACTACGGACACCAGGTAGTTGTGAAGTGAAATAGGTTCAGACTAAACCATAAGAGCTTTGAAGTATAACCAATCTAACATATGTCTCAAAATAAAAATATCCTCGACCCCGGGATCCGTAGTATGGCTTCTAGATAAAGCTCTGACTGAGAGTGTGGAGGGTCTCCTATTTTCTACTGTTATTAAAGATTGTGGGTGTGTCATCTATGGAAAAATAATAAGATTTGAAGAGTCCAACTAAGATACATATTTGATATGAAAGTAAAGAAGATATAGACTTTCTAAATGTCACTATAGCCTCTTAAATATAGGATACGAATGTCATTATGCTCGATCCATAAGTCTCTACTAGACATGAGATCATGCACTAAGGGTATCGTCGATCCAAGTGCTCTGATACAAATTTGTCACAACCTGATTTCTTAAGTCATGAGGGAACCTAAGTCCCATCATAGGAAAACCACCCAAACATCAAGTAAATCATGAATAATAAACTAAGTGCGGAAGGAATATAATACATAAGGGACATGGATAAGAGAAAGTTTATTAATGTCCAATAAAATACCAAATCCTAATATCTAAGTACCACGAGCCACTAATACAAGAGTATGTTATCTGGAATTAGAAATACAATATCTGTCTTGGTACAAAAATATAAAATAGATGAAAGGAAAGATAAAAGATCTTCTCTAGACACTGGGAGAAGTCCTCTAACTTTGTAACAAATATAAGGACCGAACAAGATCAACGATGACAACTCTGCTAGGATCTGCACCAGAAATATATTTGGATGCTTACTTAAACAAGTAAAGGATGCTTACTAAAATAAGTATAAGCAAAGAAAGAATGATAGCAAAACCATAAAACAATCAAGTCAATCCTAGTAACTTCCAAATAAAAACCCTCACATAGATAGAATGGGTAAATAATAGTTTGCCCTACCATAGCCTTGGTGTAGGTCCCCCTAATTGAGTTGATATACAACTCGTGGGAACTTCCCACAAGTTGTAGAATAGGCTTGCAAAGACAGTCTATCATTAGTCGTCTCAATCCCAAATACATGAATCCACTTGCAATAGAAAGGGTACATCTGATGCAATCGAATAATGGTTCGTGGATAGGATTCTGAGAGGGACAGACTATGATAAGAGAATACTTGATTCGATGCATAAATCAATCAACCAATATTAATCTAGGACTTGTCAACCATAGTACCACAGTGTTACCCTATTCGGAGATAGGCCTCCTTCCCGAGTCAATCTCACGACTCATAGGTTAAACCCTACTAATTATGTTATGGCCTCTTGAGCAATTTCATAATACCTCATTAGCTCCCACTTTGTCAGTATGATTGTAGTAGGAAGGTTATATCCAATGCATCTGAGAGTCAGAATCATTGAATGGAAACTAACAATAATAAGCTAAGGAAACAGGTTAATACTTAACAAGAATAGGACAAAGAAACTCAAGAAAGGTGCCAATAGTCCTATATCTCAATATAAATAAATAACTAAACATATAGGGATAAACGAAAACCCTCTGGCACCCCATCATAATAGAGAGTAAAATCAACAAATAACACAGACAAACAAGTTGTGCATGATATGATGAAGTGAAAGTAAATCAAACGTGTGTGCTCCTACCGCAACTCACAAGTTAGTCAGGCAGAAACTCATGAAAAGTCGTGACCCATATACTAGTACTCCCCCGTATACCCTCTTTCGACCGCTCATAAGCCCAAACTAGCAGGGTCCATGGGAGTTGTAACCCGCATACAATTAACTCACGTTCGAACAAGAACTTACAATAATAAAACTCAACTCAGGAGGTATACATATAAATGAAATAACATAACTTGTATTCGTACCTCTGAAGGGTTAATATTATAATGAGTGTCAATGACCACGCCAGACGTTACAATATCTAAATTATAAATGAGACAACCCCTAGCCCGTGATTGCAATAAAGTTTAGGAATAACTCAATACAAAGATGCATTCAATAATAAGCCTTTTCCATTGAAATTGGTTAATCAACTCAAGTCTTACTCATTTTAGGCTTATGGCAGTGGAACATGCTCATACATAACATACTCAACAAATCCTGTCAGCCCTGCCAAGGCACATATTCTACAATAAGCATTACAACTAAGTCAACTATCTCAGACTCATGGATATTTCCGATAATCCCACAATCTATGTTCTGGAGTCATGGAAAGACCACTCAGGTTCACAAGGTAATATTATCACAAATATAAAAATACGTAACAAAGAAGTGGGATAAAAGAGTGAACTGAGTCATGGGTGCTAACCTAAAACAAAACTTAAGGATGTGTATTTATCATAATTATCTCCCATATAAGCCCATTCTATGATCGTAAGGATAGCCTACTTGTCTCCTAAAAAAGTACTGGCAAATACAACATAAAAGAAAACATGGACTGCTCTAAATCTCCTAAAATATTTAAATGAACACTAATGATCACGTAACTATCAAAAACATAATCTAGACATCTATACGAGTCTAATAATATCCATTAAACTATAAATATCGGGGTGAAAATATGGATCAAATGGTCCTAACGGCCCGTAAACCAAAAATACGAAACAAAGGGTATCAAAATCTTCCCCACATCCTAAGGAAGCTATAGTCAAAGTTTAGAGATAAACCGAGAATGAATGAAACTTGAAATCATAAAATAAAGTTAAGAAGTAAACATGGAATTTTTTGGTATTTTTAGGTCAAACTTTGAAAAGAATAATTAGAATTCACCAATAATCTAAGGAATATTGAAGAAATTAAGTTTCTAATGTTATCCACAAGCTTAGGACAAGACCCAAGTATTTTGATGGTTTTCTTGATAGTTTTGAGAGGTGAAAAGATGAAGACAATGAATTAGAATTCTAGATTTCAACTATTTATTATTGTACCAGCCTTCAGCGATATCGTCTAAAGGCTGGGTTTATTATTTAGAGCCATCAGCCCTAGTGTCGTGCGATCTTGCTAAGTAGTCCAATGCTAAATTTTCTTCAGTATTATTGGGGAGACACCAACGGTGTTGAATAGAGGTTGGCCACTTAGCCTTAAAGGTTCCCCTGAGTGCGATCGTGCTGAGAGCAATTAGGCTAAGCTTTGTTAGTGCAAAGTTTTACATTTTTACTGAGTCGATAAAAGACAATTTGGCATGATCGAACCATCATATCTTGATCTCTCTAAATGGGTAATTTTGGTGTTTTGCACGATTGCGCTCCTCTACGGCCATTGCACCGAACAAAGTTTAGTTGCACATTTTCACCTATGCAATATATCCAAGATAGATTTTAGGACTCCGGTACTAAACAGAGTTTGATACAAACAAACCAATATATGCCAATTGCACGGAAACAATAATACAGAATTAATAGGGAAGAAAATTTTTGATTCAAGATTTTTTTAATAAAATGCTGATTAAGTTAAACCTAGACTTAAATTACATAAATCCAACCGAGTACTCGTTATGAGATTGGCTACCCCGATGCATAAACAAAAACTTAACCTAACCTAAGCTCAAAACTCTAGAGCTGATAGAGAAGTCATATTTCAATTATGAAGCTCCAGTCACAAGATGACTACTTATACTTCATTTATGAACTACAAAAACCATAAAACAAAAAAAAAATGAGACAAACTCACAACAACAGCTTTAGACATAAAATAAGAGTTTGTTCAGACCAAAATCTACATTATGGAGCTAAAAAAAATATCAAAATTCAATATTGAGTTCATTGTCAAAGACTGTTGACCGGAGTCAATGATATCAAAAGTTATGGCTTCAAATTAAAGAAATGGACATAAAAACAAAAGAACATTCCAAAAACTTAACCACAGGTCCAAATAAGTAAGAAATAACCTAGAGCTACAACAGAATTGCTTTAAGATACAAAAAATGCTAAAAATCCATAAATGACCAGAAGGGTCATTACAGATACATATTGATCTATTATTATCATGTGAAGAAGTCTCATATAAGTGTAGGAATGATAATCTCTTTAATGATAAGAACTACATTACCATCTTCATAAACTATTAGATCAACTTATAAAATTGGCATCAGGTCTTTGAGGACAGTTGAAGAGGTTCAACAAAAAATCCAATTGTTGGCTGAAGGCAAATGACTATGCTACAATGTTACTCTCTTATGATGACTATGCTACAATCTTAATCTTACTTTGATATGTAACCACTCCAAGTTATTTATTGTTTTCAAATTGACTCCAACTTATTTACAATGTCAAGGTGACTTCGATTGATTTATCAATGTCGAGGTGACTTTAAATTAGTTATCAATGTCAGGGTGGCTTCGAATTATTTATCAATTTCAAGGAGACTTCAATTTATTTATTAGTGACTAGGTGACTCCAGCTTATTTATCAATGTCAAGTTGACTTTAAATTATTTATCAATGTCAAGGTGACATATACTTAATTTATCAAAGTCAAGGATATTTTCACTTATTTTTTGGTTTCAAAGTAATTCTTGCTTATTTATCAACCTCCAACATGTTTATCAGTGTCAAAGTGATGCCATATTATTTATAGATATTATGGTTTCTTTGATATAATTATCAGTTTCATGGTTACTCCATCTTGTTTATAAACGTCTAGGTGACTTTTACTTATACGTCGGCATCAATGTGAATCTAACTTATTTATCAGTGATAATGTGGCTTCACCTTACTTATCGATATTAAGGTGACTCCAGTTTAGTTATCAATGTCAAGGTGACTCCAATCTATTTATTAATTTCAATGGTTTGCTAGTTTGATTATTGGTGTCAAGGTGACTCAAAGCTATTTACGAAGTTCAAGGTTACTCAAGTTTAGATATTCGTTTCAAGGTGACTCCATGCCCTTTATCAATTTTAAAGTTACTCCATATTATTTATCGGGGTCAAAAAGAATCCAATATATTTTCAATTTCAAAGTTACTCCAGCTTTATTATAGTTTTCAAGGTGATTCCAAGTTATTTATCAATATTAAATTTACTACAACTTATTTATCAATGTCAAGATAATTCCAAGATATTTATCAGTATGAATATGACCCTAACCCATGTTGTTATTGGATCATCATTCCCTTCAACATGACATATTATCATTAAAATGGCACTACCTTTAATATGATATATAACATTTGATCACCACTTCCTTGAATATGGTGCACGAAAGGTTTTCATAATTTGTAGTGGCCCTCGTGTTACACTTGTTATTAATAATTTTATTTTAGGTGATACTGGTATAAATTCATCAATATCATATTGGGATGTCCTCCTTTCCATGAGACGCATTAGATATCCACCCCATTTAAAGTATAACATTACATATGAATTTCATCGTCATATCTTTCAGAGAGACATACTAAACTAGGTTTGCACAAATTATATTCTTGTCTATATTACATTTGTTAATAATAATTTTATGTTAGATTTAAAAGAACCTCCAAGAGGATGCCTTTTAAATGAAGCCACGGTTATGGACTATGGCAGAAAGGATGTAGCACAACATAGAGCTATTTCTTAGTAGGAGCTGGGATTTAGTCTGAGGAGGAATGTAAAACTCTTCGGGCACAAGTTGAAAGTCATTTTGTAATGACCCTTAAGGTCATTTGTTATGAATACGCGTTATCTTGTATCTTAGAGCTTTTTAGTAGTTTTCCCAAGTCATTTATGACTTTCTGGGACCGACAGTTCAAATCCCTGGCGACTTGGTCGAGAATTATCTCCAATTCCCTGTTGTACAGCCTTAAGCTAAGCATCCTTTGACTTTAGTCAACTTTCCTTCAAGACGCACTCAGAATCAAATTTTGACAGTTTTGTTAGCTCCAAAACGTTAAATAACATTAAGATAGACTTTAAGTTTGTGTTTTTGAGGTTCTATTCGTAAGTTATGTGAAAATGTGAAAATCGATTTAAGTTTGGCCTAAAATTGGAGCAATGTTGGAAACTTGATGTTCAGAGTATCGAAATGGAATTCTGATGCTTCCAGCAGCTCTGGAATGATGAAATTAGGCTAGGGGAAGTGTTTTTTGAATTTTTGAGATTTTTCGTTGTAATTTCGAGGTGTCGTTAGAGAAATGACCCTTTTGGGACCGTCTTTGTACATCGGTGAGTACAACTTTTGATACTGATGATACTTTTGGATTTCTGAGATAAGGTGATACCCTTTACATTGAGACTGATCAGATGTGACTT
>JBDJHY010244556.1:0-10776 GCA_039654485.1 Withania somnifera
AAGCAATAGAGGGCGCCTTCGCTTCGTAAGGCATGGCCCTATGCCTTACTCGCTCCGGGAAGTACTTCTTCGATGCACCATCTGTGAAAGAGTGAAGCCAAATGAAGTTCTTAGAAAATGTATGAATATCAATGCACGATAGGATTCAAAATATAAGAGTGTTTCCTAAGGCACCCCATAGCCACCCGAAGATCAAATGCGGATGTCTATGCACCAATCCGCAGGACTTTACTAGGTACTTGCTCCAATTCTAGAGAGATCAGTGAACCTAGGCTCTGACACCACTTTTTCACGATCCAAAATTTGGGTCATGATGACATTTACAACCCTCCAGTAGACTAGCCTAACCCTACAGCATAGAGCTATGTGCAATAGGCTGTAAACACTCGAATCATCTAATATTGCATAAAAGAATAAGCAGATATATGTAAAAGCGGAAGCAGAAGAAATACATGTACAATCCAAATCCCAAAACCTGGTGTCAATGACACATGGAGCTATTATACAGAGTTTCCAAAAGATAAATATATAGAAGCAACTGCAACAAAAGTAATACTACACAAAGCCTGCTATAAATAAAATAAAAAAGGTAGGAAATCAAGGAAACCACAGTCAGCTCGGACGGTAAAGATCACAGTAATCTCCAAAACCAGCTGTATCTACTCCACACAATCTCGACATCTTGATAACCCCTGCCGGTATTTGCACCATAAAAAGGGTACAGAAGTGCAACATGAGTACCAAACAAGGTACCCAGTAGGCATCATAATAAAGTACAAGTAATAAAGCTAAGGAAGTAAAACAGGTCAAACACAATAGGGAGGCGGTAAAACTAAAAAATAATATAAAAAGATAAGGAAGTCGGAGTACACTACCATTACCAGGATATAAGTGCAGGTCTATAGTGAACTAAAAAACGGAAGACACATAGGGGCAGTAACCATTAGTCGAAAACCCAAAATCAAAGTAAAGGAACATACCCGTGCTCTAGCAAAGCCAAGACCCAACCAACCATATGTATATATAAACACTACGAATAAAGGATAGAAAGGTAAAGTGCAACTAAGGATCAAACATAAAGTAAGAACTTGAAACCTACCTGGCGCCCCATCCGCTGGTAAGCACCATACAAAAAAAATCCACTGTGACTCCCCATTAAGCACGATGCGCTCAACCATTATGAAGGAACACAGGGGGACAGGAAAGTAAAACGGGATAATATCATATAGTACCAAGTCCTTCCTCTCAATAAGTGCTAATCTTAGAGCCTCTGAAAACTCAAAAAACCGCGCCTCACAGTTGAGTGCAGGATCTAGGCCCAAACAGTGCATAACTCAAGGTCCACGCCTTGATATATCATACTTAAGGGGCCTCTGTGACTCGAAGGACGCGCCTCACACTTAAGTGTAGGGTCTAAGCCCAAATCAATACCTCATCTATGCCATACTCAGGGTCTGTGCCCTACAACACCATGCCTCTAAATCAAATACAAGGTCTAAGACCTGTTAATAATAGCCACATCAGCCAAACAAATAATATACAAATTCCCAATCACGGCATAGCAACAACAATGCTTACAACAGCAGGAACAGGAACAACTGGAGTCTAAGATCGGCCAAAGGCCACAAGCTAAGAGCTTATATCACCACACTCATTATGTAATAACTCGAATATTCCCCAAGGTCTGTAGCCCCCACGCGGTGAGGCTGGGACTAAGGCATACAACCCTTCACCCCTTCTGCCCTAAGGACAAGCCTATGGCTGTTGTGTATACAATTTAATTTCTTTCTAAGCGTGATCAACTCATGTTTCCACTCTATTTTTATTATGAGGATGTATCACGTCAGGATCTATTGCTCAAACCGAATCACACAAATGTTATGAAAGTTCCTGATGTCCTTTAAAATTCTAAAACGATCAAGAATCCACCTATTGAGTTAACCCTGCAAATACTCAATAAAAGCATTAAAACATGTTGTTATTACTCAAGAACATACTCCATTTTTTAGGGTTTTAAGTGCACAATATGACGTAAAATACCATCACATCAGGTGGCAGCTAGGGTTTAATGCTAATATGTTAAGATTTCATCCTATTTTTAATAATCTTAAGCTAGTCCCAAGTTTAGATATCGTTGGTAACACTGAGAACTTATTGTAGTTGCATTTTTGGCAAAGTTTTAATGTGCTTGGTGTAGTTGGTTCATGTAGTAGCTTATGTATCTAGGTATTATGAAGATTTTTTTCAAGTTAATCTTCCTCTTATGTCCTTTTTAATAATTCCACGTTCTAGTATTATTTCTACTAATTTATGAGCCACGAAGTGGTATTCGGATACCGTGGCTCTGAACAACTCTGTTATCTTATTGAGTTGGGTTATTATTGTTAGATAATGATGGATTTAAGGTGTTTAAGGTACTGGGGATTGGTATTCTCCTTTTGTATTTGCATACGATAGTTCTTAGAGTGAATGGTGTGAAGTACACCTTGTTATATTACCTTCGGAGAGATGTTAATAGCTTCTTGTTATTGTTCATAGTTGTTGTTTTGGTTGAGATAATGTTGCCGTTGCTGAATTAGAATGAGTTAGTGATAATAATTACCCTAATGCCTTATCATTTTTCTATGCTAATTTTTTCATCCTTGTTGATTTGCGAATTTATTGCCGTAAGATTTGTTGATTGAGCTTCTTAGTGGCACCGTTGAGGCATATGTACAAGGTATGTTAAGAATTCCTTTTTATTTTCTTGCATGACCCTGAAGGCCAAAGGTTGATATGGCCTGTGTATTACTGATTTGTGACTCATAAGCTTATATTATTAAATTGGCTACTAGAGCATGATACAGTGTCTACCGGTAACACTCTATTCCTTACTTAGCGACCCAAGATATCACTTTATGTTGTTTTGAGGTCGTCTATGATTACATGATATTGTTGCAATATTTTTATCATCTAGAGGCATCCTATGAGCTTTTTTGGCCTCACTAAATACTAACATTGCATGGTTTTGGATTCTATAGACTGATTGACATACCGAGCCTATGGGCCGGGAAGACAGTACCTACAGGACGAGCAAGTTGTACCTATGGGAATTTTTTTATTATCCCATTTATTGATATACCAAACCTATTGGCTGTAAGAACATATCTTCAACCCAGTCAAATTAAGCCTATGATCTAGGCAAACAGAGTCGATAGGTGGGGCACACCCTACCATCGAGACGATCACGATATACCTATACAGAGCAATGATGTTATATCACAGATTCTATGATACATATTGATTCAGGATTCCTACATACTTAGTCCATCTACTTCAGATTATTAGTGGGGCATGGGTGTTGGGTCAATAAGGGTATTTAGTGATTTTTTGTTAAAACCTATAGTGATGGCATATTGTTTGTACTTATAAGGATTATAAAAGGCCTATTAGGCTATTATCTACTACATGCTTATATATTGATTTAGTATTATAGGGAGGTAAAAATTACACTTTTATTTTACCCCTACCCTTTTAATTAAGTTTTTGTACTTCAGTTTCAGCTTCTGGTAAAGTTACTTCCATGTGACCTGGAAGAACGGGTGCAATCCTTGAAAATAGGCTCTGGCAAAAATGTAAGGTAAGGTTGAGTACAATAGACCCTTATGGTCGGGACCTTTCCCAAACCCCATGCATAGCGGGAGCTTAGTGCACTGGCCTACCCTTTTTACTTTGGTTACATACTAGATATATATTTTGTACTGACACCCCCTGGAGGTGTTGCATTCATGCTTGTAGGTTCTGAACAACGGCTAGTCAAGCCCATCAGAGAGTACAACTGTGTTTCGGCAGATTTGTTGATTTATTTTCTTCCAGGAGCCACCAGGGTCTTGGAGGTTCGTCCATTTTGGTGTTTATAGATTTTGGATAGGTTGGGGCCTTGTCTAACCAATTAGTATATTAATAGAGGTTTACAGACTAGTTTTTTGGGTTTGATAGATACGTTTGTGACCTTTTTTATCCTTGTACTTATTTAGCTATAACTTATTGGCCAGCTGGATCTTATTGTATCTTTTTGTATTTTAGTAGCTTATTGTCCTAGATTATATTATTTACTTACTTTAATTTTTGTACAGATATCATGGTGGCTTCGATAGCCAGCATAGCATCTGTGCTTTCAAAGATTTCATAGTGGCCTTGGTAGCCCAAATAGGATTTCTGTGCTACTTGTTTATTGTTTTATATGAACTGCTGGTGTAGCTGTTTTCTTTATAGAGTTGTCAATAAGGGCCTTGCCGAATGAAGGCCTATATATAAGCTGAGGTATACATGCTTGTTTTATTGACTGTGTGTAGCTATTATGCACCTTTGGCAAATAGTTCAACAAGGTCGACTAGGCTTAATTTGTGGCATCATATGCTAGTTGTGTGTTTGAGCTTGAGGCATGACAAACTTGGTATTAGAGAAATGTTGTATCCTCGGTAGTTTGCAAGCCATTTTAGTAGAGTCTTGTTTATAAGTGTATTGTGAACCACACTTTACAAGCATTAAACTACCAACATTATTTAGGAATATTACCTTTTATAACTGAGTCAAAGGGTTTATATTCTTTGATTTACAATTGTTTTTACATTCGTAAAAAGAGAAATTACAAAGAATCACCAGACAACAGTTTGATGGGATCTATATGCACCCTTAGGTAAAGGTACTAGAAGGGTACATCTTATCAGGGAGGCTGCAACTTAAACATAGATTGTGGGATTATTGAGAATGTCTATGAGTCCTGGACATCGACTAGTTGGTTCTAGATTGTTGTAGTGACCTAGCATGTGCAGGGCCGGTATGACTTGTTTGAGCTATTGCAGGCGTTTATGCACGATTCATCATGAAAAATGGTTTTTATGCATTCATTTATACCGCTTTATGGCAAAGAGCCTAACTTAATTGATTTTGAAATCTTCCATGGCCTTGTCGGCCCATTTTTAGTATTATGAGATTGAAATAAGTACTAAATAATGATTTTACCAGTTTTCGATGATACATGGATAAGTAAGGATGTAACTACTATTTTGAGATATTACTACACTTGGTTAAGGGCCAAGAGCTAGACACTGGTATTTATTCAGATTTAAGACCCGGTTGTTACTAGGCACGATCATTGATACTTGATTCTAATATAGATCCAATTAAGGTTCGAGTTCAGTTTATTTTATTTGTTGTACGCGGTTGCGGCCTCCATGGACCTTGCCAATCCGAGAATATGGGTGACAAAAGAGGGGTATACGGGCAAGTAGAGGTATACAAGTTGTGACATTCCATAGGTCCTACCTACCGAGATTATGGGTTCAGAGGAAGAGCATACTAATTTACTTTATTGCCATTATATCACATCATCATGCATATTCTATCCTTGAGTGTTGTTTGCTGGTTGTACTCTTTGATCATATAGGAGGTCGGAGGGTTTGCATTTATTTCTTTATATCTCTCAGTCGTATGGGAGGCCGTTGGGATTTTTCATTTATTATTATTGTTTGAATTTACTTATATTGGTTGGGTATATCCTTTGAGATACTCTCATGCTTCCATTATTTTTATACTAGTATGTAGTTGTTCCTTCTTCCCTTTTCCTTATTTGAGGTTACCAGTATACCACCATTTCTATTAGCTTTATTTATATCCTACTAGTTGAGCATGGATTCAGGTGCATTCTCTCTTTGTTCTACCTGAACCTTCCTTATTGTTAGCTAGTTTTCTAGGGTATCTACTTTTTTATATCCCATTAGCTAGTTTTTCTATATATGCGCTACTTGTTGACTTCAATGACCTATTTTCCTTATTTCTATATTTGCTTCTTTTATATCTTATATAAGCCCAGTTGGCCAATGATACCTATAGGGTACCAAATTATTTCAGCTACTTGGTACTCATACTACACTTTTGCATCTTTTTGTGCATATCTGAGTATGAGCAATCACCGTTGATTTCTTGAATTTATTATGAGATAGATGACGAATTTTTGCATTTGGGGCTCATCTCTACCCTTCTTATTACTTCTTTTTGTTATTTTTTTACTCTTGAGATATATGTACTTGTTATTTTTGGATTATATATTTCCCTGACAGTGTTATGTAGAGGCTGATGCACTAAATACTGGTTTTGGGTTATTATTTCATTAGACTTCTTTTTATCCATGTTCCTTATTTTTATGATCTATTTTTCATCTGTATTATGATCATCCCTTTTTCGTTTTGTTGGGTGGTTCCCCTACGGTGGGTTGTGGATGTCACATGACTTGAGAAATTGGGTCATGAAAAAATTGATCATGGCAAGTGAAGAAAAGCATATTTCCCATGCAAGAGGTTTGATGGCTGAGTCTCTTAACTCAATGTTACAAATACAAACAAATAATAACAAATGCTCCCTGTGCAAGTGTCCTAGACATGAGATAATAACTTGTATCCATGTTGCAAAATAGGATGCCACTTGTATTTAATTTTTTTCAAAGTCATTGTATTTTCTAAATGCACTGTCAGTTCTATTTAAATCGACTTTACTTTCAGTCTATAATTGATTTTATTTTTATGTTATATTTTATGAACACACTCTATTATAAACCTTTAACTTATATAATCGTCTACCTGTATAGTTAATTCAAATTAGAATTGTAATACATTATGATTTTCGTTAGTTGAAAAATTAAACTCAATGAATTAAATTTTTGAATAATGATGAGGCATAAAAAAGCTACAAATTTTATGTCAAATGGAGTTCTTATGGTTTTACATGCCAACCCTTCGACTTACCCGCCTATATGTGTCTAGAAGTTATTGGACAAACTTTCCCATATCCCTACCCTTTGGTCTATATAACTAGCTTGGGTCTTTTTTATATTAACATCATCTTCTCAAACAAACACAACATCTACAACTTCAAAATTTAAAATGGCTAGATGAATAATTTATGGACAAGGTCAAAACATCAAATGTACAATTAATTCACACAGGACATCCTTCACATGAGGTTGGACTTGGACTATCTACTCTAGGTCCTTGCCACCGACCAGCCACATCTAGAGTGAAAGCTCCAACGAATGACCCATTTTTCAATGGCCAATTTAGAGAGGCTCCGCATCAATCCCAACTAGATTATCACCCTCCACCATCCCAATTTGACAAGGACGATGTCAAATTCATAGACTAAGTTCATAACTGAGAATCAACTATTTAAGAAGTTTCTACTTTACTAGTAGAATCTATAGACAAACTAAAATATTAACAAAAATAAATAGAAATTATTGGTACAATTATAATTGAAATTCAGAGACCATAATTAATATGTATTTTCTATGATAGATGCAATTTATAATCGATAATTCACTATTTAAGAAGTTTCTACTGTACCAGTAGAATTTATAGTCATGCAAAACTAATCTGAGAAAATTACTAAAAATGTGTAGAAATTGAAGAGACAATTATAATTGAAATTTATAGACCATAAGTAATTTGTATTTTCTATGATGGACACAAGTCATACTCGCGAATCAATTATTTAATAAGCTTTTACTTTATTAATAAAATCTATGGTCATGCTAAAATATTTTGAAAAAGTTACTAAAAACGGAAAGAAATTAAAGGGACAGTTATAATTGAAATTCATATACTACAATTAATCAGTATTTTCTATGATTGATGAAATTCATAATCGAGAATAAACTATTTTAGAAGTTTATACTTTACTACTAGAATCTATAACCAAGCTAAAATATTACTAAAAATGGACAAAATTAAATTGAAAAGTATAACTGAACATTTGACAAGTTATAATGGAAATTTATAAACCACTATCAATTTATAATTTTAATGATATATGAATAACATAATAGAAATAGTCCACTGCATGAGTCTATAGTATACCAATAAAATATGGCCAAGCTAAAAGAAGACTTAAGAAAAAAAATAAAAAATATAAAGAGAATTAGCATATTCCAAGATTGTTGAACTAATTTGAAACGATATTTGTGAGACAACAAGTTTAGCCATGATCAAATGAGTATTAGAAAATGTAATGGTTCTAATGCACTAAAAATGCTTAAAAACAGAAATAAATAAAATAAAATAAAATAAAACATTCAACCATTATAGCAACACCTAATTACATCATACAAGAGTCTACAAAAATTGAAAATGTGATGGACTGAGTATTAGGATAGGTGTATCTTAGTATAAGTAATGTTTGGGAACAAGTAATGTTCTCCATAGCACAAGTTTGTTCTAGTGAAGTGGTTCTTAATACCATTGCTCTATCATATACATGTTGGAGCATGATTCAAATAATTAAGGACTCCTACTTGATGTAAGTAAGATATTGTACAATAATTAAATGTGTTAGTTCTATTTATATTATTTTATTTTATTTATTTATTATTATTTAATCATATTTTTGATTTTTTATAAATTTAATTAGAATATTATAGACTTATGTGTAGGTCTAGTATCAATATATGTAGAACACTATGCTTAGATAAAAAGCATATATTGACAGTAGACCTATACGTAAGCCTATAATATTTTGGTAGAATATATAGACAAACAATGATATGACTAAAAAATACAAATAATATAAACGAAATTAACACGTTCAAATATTGTAAATATCTTAACTACATCATGTGGGATTCTAAAATTATTGGGATCAGGGTCAAATATGTATATGATAGAGCAATGGTTTAAGAGCCACTTTATCAGAACAAACTTGTGCTATGAAGAACATTGCTTATACTAAGATTCACTCATCCTAATACTCATTCCATTATGTTTTTAATTGTTGTGATCTATTGTATGATGCAATTTTGTGTTGCTACAATGGTTGAATATTTTATTTTATTTTATTTTTAAATCATAATTTAGTGCTTTAGGACTATTACATGTCTAATACTCATTTGATCATTCCTAAAGTTGTTGTGGACTCACAAACAATGTTTTAAATTAGTTTTAAAATCTTGGAATGTTCTAACTGTCATTATCTTATTTATTTTTTTATTTTTAGTCATATTTTAGCCTAACTATATATTCTATTGGTATATTACAGATGGATCTAATAGTTAATTATTGATTAATTGTTTCATCTACAATACTATATCTCATTTATTGATATATGAATTTCAATTATTACTTGTCACTTTTATTTTTAGCCATTTCAGTCCCTTTTGGTCATATTTTAGCCAGTTATATATACTATTAATATATTTTAGACTGATCAACTAGTTGATTATCAACTGCAAGTTTCATATGTAATGTTTTTCCTTATGTATTGTGGCATATAAATTTTAATTATTACTTGTCACATTAACTTTTTGCTATTTTAGTAATTTTTTTGGTCATAGGATGATCTAGTAGTTGATCATCGATTAGGCGTTTTGTCTATCATAAAATTATGAATTAGTTGTGGTCTATGGGAAGGTATAACATCCATGAAATGGGATTGAATATATTTTCTATTTGAAGTATGAATAGAAAGAATATCGACTAAATTAAATTATATTTTATCTGCATATACCCTGTATTTAACATCAACTATTTTAAGCATCGACTAACAACCTATAATCAACAATGATGTACGTCTAAAAAATTTAAAAATTTATTATAAAAATTTTAAATTATATAAAATAAATAAATTCTATAATGAAAACATAAATTAATATAACAACATAACATATTTCAAAAAGTTATTCATAAGGAATCAGTAAAACTTCCTTATGAGAAAAATTGTTGAACAATCCATCCAAAGATATAAAACAACAAAAGGGTAAAAAATTGAATGGAAAATCCCCACAACCAAAGCTAAAGGCAAAACATTTTCAAATTACATCATTTCAAATAAAAAAACAATTATTTTTTATTTATCACTAATCTGGTCACTTAGAACATTTGTCAGCTCAACAACAATGTCCATCACAATTTTCGCACTATCTTCTCAGTTCCGTTCTCTTTGTTTTCTTCCTATTCTTCCAGTTTCTCCGCCTTAATTTTTTCATCATTTGTTTTCTTTTCTTCCTCCCCATCCTTATTCTGTTCTACTTCATTTTCTACTTTCCTTCCTTGTTTGCTTCCTCATCTTTTCTATCTTGTTCTTCATAATGATTTATCAAGGATCATGCAATTAACTGCCTTCTCCTCATCCAGAGCTTGAGCTTCTTCAAGGAACCTTTTGAGTGTTGTTTCACCTGAGAACCTCTGAATTTAATTGTTCAATAAAATAGTCCTCAAGATTGAGGTCAATATTCCTCGAAAACAATCGGTATTCACTATATTTTTTTGAATAATCTTAATAAAATTATACAAGTTAAATAATTAAAAATAGCAAAAGAGTTATGTACTTTACCATACTCTTTTTTTCTTCCTCGTTTTATTCCTTCTTCACTCCTCCTTTTATATCTCCTTTTGTTTCTTCTTCTTCTCCCCTCCTTCTTCTTTTTCTTCTCCTCCTCCTCCTTCTATATCTCTTTCTGTTTCTTCTTCTTCTCCCCTCCTTCTTCTTTTCCTTCTCCTTCTTATTCTTCTCCTCCTCCTCATTATCATCATTCTCCTCCTCCTTTCACTCTGTCTTCTCATTCGTCTCCTTCTTCTACTTCTTCTTCTTCCCCTTTTTCGTCTCCTCCTTTTCCTTCTTCTTCTTCTCCTTCTCCTCCTCCTTCTTCTTCTCCTCCTCCCCCTTCTTCTTCTTCTTCTACTTTTTCTTCTTCCTATCCTCCTTTTTTTTGTTTTTTTTTTCCTTTTTCTTCTTCTTCTTCTTCTCCTT
>JBDJHY010244567.1:0-10776 GCA_039654485.1 Withania somnifera
ACAAGTTAAGAATAATGGTACAAAGATTTAGGATACAAGAATAAGCATAAGAACTTTGTACTCTAGAATTTTGGTGAAGAACACTTGATTTTGGGATTGAAATGATGAATAATGTTGTAGTATATATCTCATAGTATTCCATCATCAGTCCAAGCAACCTTAAGGTGTATTTATAGATGCCAAGGTTGATATAGCCATTGTGAAATAATTTCTAGTTGTTATGCTGCTCAACAACTGCATTTAATGCACCTGACATCTAGATTAGTCGACTACTTTTCCTTTTAGTAGACTAGTTTATTAAATTAGTCGACTAGTTCTTCAAGTTGGTCGACTAATTCACTTTCCAGTAGCCAAACTTGGTTTGCACTTTTTGGTCGACTAGTTCATTTTCCAGTATCCTACTGGAATTCATATTAGTCAACTTATTTGCAATTTTGGTCGACTAATTTTGTCAAAAATTTGTCGACTAGTTTGACAAATTAGTGGACTAGTCTTCTACTATTTCTTTACAATTTCTTCATTTAGAGTACTCAGAAAGGTCCAAAATGAGTCTTTACTTCCCGGAATGAAATGCTTCCTTGTGAAGTGTTTAATGAACATATCCTTTGATTTGTAGGAGTTCCATTAACATCGAATCTTTGATTTAATGGTTTGGTCATCAATCAAAACATAAAGGGAAGATTTTATTGAACCAACCTTGGTCCAACACGATGCACACATATGCATTGATTTAAGTTGATTTATATTTTTTGAGCATGTCTGTGATGGGTTACCTCTTTTACTCAAATATATATTGTTGATGTGTTCTATTTACCTTATTCTTGATATGATATTGTGAACCTGAGTTGACTATATTAGTCATGTGCTCTTGAAATTGATGAGAAATATATATTGGAGAATTAATGAGAAAAGCCTAAATCTTGTGAAATGAAGGTAAGTAAGGTATGTAGATGAGATCTATGCTATGAGGCACTTGTGATGGTTTTTTTGCATACTATATTGACCCATTCTTACTAGTGTCCATTCCACGAGTTTACAAGGTTGTGTCGGATGTACCCTTTCTACTATGACTAAACTTATGGAATAAAGACTAATAGAGGTTCTATGGACTCCACCTATGAGCCTTGGCACAATAAGTAGAGTTATTCCCATGAATTATGAAATTGAGTGGAGAGGGAGACTGCCTTCAGATGGGCTAAGTACCGGTTTACATTTTGGTTATGAGATAATTAATTTCACTTGAAAGCCGATATATTATGTGATTTATTCAGTAATGATATTCGGTTAAGGCAAGACTTTACATTGTTCAATTATTGAGAGACTGTATCTGGTTCATTATTTTGTTATTTCTATGCCTTGTGAATTGCTATTTACTTTTAATTATAAATTGTTGGCTATGATCTAATTTGCAACTAGTAGTTTGAGGGTTGTGGTTGGGATGATCATAGTGGTTATGTGTTCTTCATTTTCTTATTTAAGCATCGAGCCAGGGATACTTGTAGAGTACCCATTGTTTATTTGGTACTCACTCTTTTTCTTTCTACACTTATGTTGGTTCAGAGTCCAGTATGGTGTATCATTTTCTCTTTGACCAGTCTGAGGTTTTGTCATTTGAGAGTTGTGGTAGCTGTTTGTCTTTCAGTAGACACCCGAACTCTGTTTACTTTATTTATTTGATTCATTTTGAGGGTCCGAGATATTTTGAGACTATGTATTCATTTCGACTATGTATTCCCTTAATAGAGGTTTGTCACAGTGACACAGTTTCTAGGTGGTTTTATATATGGTTTTCACTTTGTGTCTTCTTTATTTCTCATTAATTTATTATTTTTTTGCATTTAACCTTATAGAATTATTAAGGCTTATTGTCCTAGGTGGGTTTATGCAAGCACCTCATGACATTAGGATTTTGGCATGTGACAGAATATTGGAATAGTAGTTGTGGTTATAGTTATTTCATGACCAAATACGATATGAGATAACTATCAGGAAGGGCAAAATAGTAAATTTAAGAAAAGTAAAAAATGACCATGAGGGTCATTACATTTATTGATGATTTCACGTGCTTTGGTTATGTCTATATAATTTTTCATAAATCTGAAAAAGTTGAATGTTGTAAAAGATATATGAATGAAGTTTAGAATCAACTACATAAAAGTATAAAGACTTTAATAATCGATAGAGGACGTGAATATTTGTTAAAACAGTTTTGAGAAATTATACTGAAAAAGGTATTATCAATCACTTAACTATTCCTTATACACCTCATCAAAATGGTTTGGCTGAAGGAAGGAATAAAACCCTATTGGATATGATGGCCTATGATTACATAGGTAACAAACCTATCTCATTCTAGAGAGATGCCTTATTAACTACATCCTATATATTGAATAAAGTTCCTTCTAAATTAGTTATTTCCACTCTTTATGAATTATGGACTGGTCATAGAGAAAACTTTATTGATCTACACTACTGGGTTGTGTTGTATATATAAAATATCGTTATGGTAAATTCAATAAATTGAGTTAAAAAATGTATATTCATAATATACTCTAAACACTCCAAAGGTACGTGTTCATTATTGAAATGGAGTATGGAAGCACGACTAAAATTGAATTATGAGATATCACGTTTTTCAAAAATAATTTTTTTAAAAAGGGTAAAATAAAAAAAAAGCTAGTCTTTTATTAAATATTGAATTCAAATGACCAAACAATGTCTTTAGACATGTTTAATAGTCATGCAGATAAAGGATTGGTTTCAATCCAAGAAGAAATTATGAATGTCAAAATGCTTTTGAGGAATTCAAACTTTAGTTATGTAAGAGTCCTAGAAAAGGAGTACCCAAACTATCTTATGAGATTGAGGATTATATTTTTTTCTTGTATCTTTCATGGAATTGGATGAACCCACTTCTGTAATTGAAGCTTTAGCTAGCCCCGAAAAAAATGTGTGAACAAAAGTAATGAAAAAAGAATTATAGTGCAAGAAAACCGATAAAGTGTAGGATCTAGTTTACCTTCCTCTTGCGCGTAGAGCTATTGGGAGTAAATGGATTCTCAAAGTTAAATGCAAACAGTATGTCAATAGAAAAAAAAGCATAATTGGAAAACAAGGTTTTACTCAAGAAGTTGGAATAGACTATGAGAAAACTTTTTTACTAGTTGTAAAGTTTATCTCTATTAGATTATTTTTCACTATTTTCACATGTTTAGATCTATAATTACATCAAATAGACATGAGACCACTTTTCTTAATGCAGAACTAAAAGAGAAAATCTACATGGAGCGACTTGCAGGTTCTATTAATGAATAAAAAAAAAGGTTTAAAAATTAAAAAAAATGAAATTTATAGCTTAAAGTAGTCCTCAAGAAAATGGTACCTGAGATTTCACAAGAAAGTGATTTCATTTGATTTCACCATGATCGGTGAAGACCGTGATATCTATGCAAAGAGATCTAATGAAGTGTTTATAATTCTTTTTCTTTATGTGGATGATATTTTATTAGCTAAGAATAATTTTAAGTATGTGAAAAATGCTAAAACGTTACTTTCAAAGTCATTTGACATAAAGGAAATTAGGTAAACAAAACTATATGCTGGGTTTTATTATCCAAAGAGATCATTTGACTTTTTTTTTATTTTATCTCAAGAAATACAAACACAAGCAAAGTTGGAACATTTTTAAATGAATAGTTGTGTAAACCCATCAATACTCTATAGAAATAGGTGAAACTTTAAGACTTGAAATATGTCAAAAGACTGACAAAAAAAAAAAAAAAGACATGGTTCAAGTTTCATATTCTAGTGGTCAGGAGCTTCACATATGGTATGATGCGCACTTGCCCTTACATTTATCATACTGTAGGTATGGTTAACAGTTATCAATTAATTTTGAATGACATCAAAGAAAAGAAGTGAATAGAATTTCATATACCTAAAAGGAACTGCAAATTAACCCCTATGCTATAGTGGATCTGATTTATTCGTAAGAGGTTATACAGATGCTGATTGGATAGGTAAACAGTATGATAGACAATCATCAACCTACTATACTTTCTTATTTAATAGTTGTGCTATTTTATGAAAAAGTATGAAATAAACTTTCAAAACCCTTTAAATCATGAAATCTATATCTGTGGCTTATGCATCTACAGTATAAGAAGTTATTTGATTGAGGAAATATTTTGAGCATTTAAGTATTGCAAAAATTTCCCGGTTCTCATATTTTATATTATGATAGTCAAAAGGCTATCTCATACACTAAAAATCCTAAGTATTACACTAATCCAAATACATTGATGTCAAGTATAGCTTGTAAGAGACATAGTAGCAGATGGAGAAATAAATTTATAATAAATTCCCACACAAAAAATGATAGTTGATTCCCTTACACAGAAAATATTCAGAAAATTGTCTGAAAAACCTATTATGGCTCTAGATTTCGTAGGATATGATACTATTTTAGTATTGTAAAATACTTATTAAAATATTATCATTAATATGAATCTTGAATTTATGTTCACATTTCACATGCATGATGTTGATAAAAGTGTTTTAAATAAGTCACACAAGCAATCACCTCTTACATCAAGAAACATAAAGAGATGAGCACCACCACCACTTCTAAGACTTATTTTGTAATAAAAATATGTGTCTCTCTACAATAATGGATTTAAGTATTATTGAAAAAAAGAAACTCATGGTAAGGCATTTAAAGATATATATATACCAAGATTTTTGCGATGTTGAATAAGTAAAAGAATGAGATACACACACCAATATTAGGTGATAACACTTATCACATGTTTCATACCATGTGTGCTAAGTGACCAATAAGTTAATGAAAGATTGAATCCTTTATTCTTTATTGTGAGAGACCCCGAAATGTTATATCAACTTTATATTGAAATACCCTTTGAAATTTGACTACTTCTTGAAGTTTCAATAAGTTTTGATATTTTATCATGTCACTAATAGCCATCAGTAATTCAACAATGCAGGTGCATGTCTAGAAAAGTAGTTGATTTGAAATAAACATATTCAATTAGAAAGGCAAGGTAATTTAAAAATTAATAACGTAACTTGTATATACAAGTCATCCATTACACTTATTGTAAAGGTGAAAAGTATAATTGTGAATATAAAGTTAAAATAAACTCGAATTCACCTTTTAAATGATGAGGAATCGGATAAGTAACTACTAAAGTAGTGAATGATGTCTAGGACATTACGAGTTACATGATTCTTATGATAATAGTGGACCCTCTCTACATGTGATAGGATTCCTATGCTAAGATTATGTATAGTCTAAAAAAGGTTACAAAAGTATTGCAACCATTGATGCTCACAGGACACATGAACTATTTTTTATGAATGAATTATGTGTTTTACTTGTATGGTGCTAGTTTGAGTCTAGTCCATCTTGTGCAAAGTGAAAGATGTCAGATATTTGTTTGTATGATGGGTTGCTCATGTGGACTGACCGACCCCACCCACTTAAAAAATGTGGTAAAGATAAATTACCAATTGAATAAAAATCACTACACTTTTAATTAAAATATGGAGGCTGCCATCGGTTATTATCGTTAGAGAAGTTACAACTTGTTTCTGAGGTTCTTATTTATAAAAAAGACTCTGTATCAATAAATAACTATATCTCTTTCAAAATTTCAGCAACAAAACACACAACAAGCAAGAAAAAACACTTTTAGTTTGTGAAACATACATCATTTTCAAGAGAGATGAAGTTGATTTGGAAAAATTCTATTTTGGTAGCAAGTTGAATTATATTTGCTTTTTTTTTGGTACAAAATCCATTATTTTTTCTCCGACTTTAACTTATAATATTATATACACTATATTCCTCTTCTCCCAGAGTCATCAAAGCCTTCTCCTTTGTGAAATTTTCTTTCTCCTTTTCTGTCTTTTTTTTTATTTTCTCTTTATTTTTTAGAACCTTTAAGATTTATATTCTTATTCTTTATCTAAGTTTTTATATTATTCATTGTTCTTCAATTTAATTTATTTTCCTCCATTCCTTTTATTAATTTTACATTGTGTAGTGAACCTTCCGTTCATTTTTGGATTTTTGCACTTCTCTTGCATCTTAGAGCTTTCATGTAGTAGAATCAAGTCATTTATGATTTCTTGGAACCACTAGTTTTTTTTTCCCAAGTCATTCATTTGATTGTTATATCCTTTTCCCTATTTTAGAGCCTTAGACTTTGTGATCATTAACTTTAGTCAACATTCTTAGCAAACGAGCTCATGATATAGTTTGTTTAGCTTTAGAACATGAATTTTGATCTAAATGGACCCTTGGTTTGAGTTCAGGAGCTTTTGATTTAATTTTATCTCGTTTAAAGAGATAATACTTATTCGAAACTAAAATTTTGATTATGGTCAACTTCCTATGATCAAAACCTCATATTGAAAATCCAATTTCCTCATCAGCTCCAGAATGTTGATTTTAGGCTAGGTAGAGTGTTGGTTTGGTTGTCGGTGAGTAGGTCTAATCTAATTGTTTGATTGGAACTTTTTACTATCCATAAAGATTTTCTTAGTCATATCTTATCAAAATGACCTCCTACGCTAATTTTGTCGAATTTTTTGAGTTCATAATATTATTTTCACTCAATTAACATGTATAGTTTGCATAAATTGGGTTCCAAATGAGTTTTGAATGAATTGTGGTTGAGGTTTTTTGACCGACCTACCTGGCCTTACATCTAAGTGAGACTTTTGATTCCTTGGTTTTTGATTTAGAGCCAAGCATTAGGACTATTTTTGTCTCTTCTCTTCTTAATATTTGATTTCTATTAATTTGAGGGAGTTTGGGATCCATCTTGAAATTGATAAGTTTTTATGGAACCTTGTGGAACTTCCGCGTGTGTTCTCCTTTGTAGTTAATTCTTTAGTAGTGGATCGAGTATATTGATCTTTATATTGATTTTGTTGGAGTTTTGTTGTTTTGGTGGATTTGAGTTGTTCATCATGTTGTCATTTATTGTATGATCATTAGTTCGGGTGGTGTCTAAGGTTTTTGTTTAGGTGTGAGTTGGACATTGAACCTAGATGTTCTACTCACCTTGTTCCAGTACATCAAAGTAGCGCAATAGACGTGTGGTTAGTATATCAAGGTCTGAGGAGTGTTGTGGATTGGGTTGGACCTATTTCTCCATATGAGGTTCATGAACTGACACACTTGATGTGTGGATTTTTCACAACTTATCAAGGTACTCTCCTTACTTTAAAATTTGAACTCTTGTATGCTTCAGAGGGGTGCTCTAATTCAATGATTGGTTAAATACGAGGTAAAATAATTATAGATCTGGGTCGTGTTGCTTCTTATATTCTTCTATTGACTCATTTAGTTAAGGATCCATATTTCTCGACATGTAGTGGAATTGGTTTTATATTTGGGTCACAAAAAATAAAAATGGTTATACATAGAGAGGGATTTACCATTTGTTTTAGCTTATGATTCATTCTTAGTTCAGGATATTTTAATTTGAGGTAGTTAAACGAGTTAGTATTTGTTTACATTTAATTTCGATAACTATTGACTAATGATATTTAGTCTTTCATCTTTAGATTGGTTCAGTCATTGTGTTGGATTTTGAGGTGATTCTTGTTCACTTTAGGTTTTAGACATCTCACCATATAAAGTTTGGTAGCGGTCGTTAGTGTTTGGGTTTGGAAGGTGGGAAAATCGTAGTTGAGCAAATTAGATTTTAGTTGAAGAGTCCTCTGATAACTAGTCGCTATATTTGCAATTTGAAGTTCGGTTCAGATAGGTTATTTTGAATGGTTTGATCCAGTTGTTCCCTCCTTGTCAGTTCAGGCTTCAGTTGAGTTTAAGGCAAAAATGTAGAATTATTATAGCAGAGCCCTTTATTTATAGTGTAATTAAGGATGTTTGAGGATCGTATCTAGATTCTAAGGGTGAACACCATGTTTAGTTGATATTTCCCAGGCTCGTTATTTTTCATAATTTATTTATGTTGGTTTTAGTTGAGGTCTACGACAAATCTTCCTAGCGAGGTCAATTACTTTAGTCCGTATAGAAGGTTTTCCATTGTTTCAAGGATTTATTACTTTTGATTTGCCATTGACTAATTGGTGGATTGCTAATTTTAGCTCTCACTGACTAATTTAGCTAGTCTATTCACTTCTACTAGTTTAATTTCCTTTATGCTGAATAAATGGTTTAGGTTGCCTTTAAGAGATAGATTGCTTTTGTGCGATGTTTCTTTTTATTGCTTCCGAACTTGGATACTTGCTTTCTTATGAACTTTGAGGATATGTTGCAAGTCATGGTTGGATTGTTGAAGGATTAGTGAAAATATTATAATCTTACTAGAACATTGTTAAGATATTAGTTATAATTGGGATATTCAGGTTTCATTATTCGAGGCAGGTTACTAAATACATTATAGGTCCCCTTCTATATGGTGTGATGGACTTGAGACTAGACTACGGATAGTGTGTTTGTTAAGTTATTTTTGGATTTGAACTCTATTGATGTGGCACGTCGGTTTGATCTTGTTTTCTGGCTTCTGTTGGGCATCCCATCCTAGATTCTTATTTGATTGATATTGTGGTGTTGTATTTCAGTTGAGTATGGGGTAATTTTGATAAAGGGTTGTTCAGCTTTGATGGTGGTCTGATTATTTATGTGAGGATTTATGATCATCAAGTTTGATGATGTATGAAAATTTTGGTATTTTTGAATTTCTCATAATCAAGGTTCCTTTGAGGTATCCCAGGTCTTTAGAGCCTTTGTGGGTGATTGAACTGGTCATAAAAGGCCCATATCATCCTATTTTGGAGTTTGATGCCTTCCTTCCTTTCTTTTTCATTATTTGGAGGATGAAAGTCTTTTTGTAAGTGGATGTTGTAATTTCCTTTCCCATCATTTTCGCATTTTTGCATGTTATTTGCATCATAGAGCTTTCTTGTAGTAGCCTAAGTCATTTATGACTTGTTGGGACTAGTGGTTCGATTCCTTGGTCATTTGTTTGGTTTTTATATCCTTCCATGTTTTAGAGCCTTAACCTTTGTAATTATTTACGTTAGTCAACATTCTTTAAAAATAATCCCTAAATAAAATTTCGACAGTTTTGCTATCTCTACAACATGGATTTTGATATAGATAGACCCTTGGTTTGGGGCCAGGAGATCTTGATGTGATTTTATCTCTTTTGAAGAGATAATAGTTAGCTGGGAGGTAAGCTTTTAACTTTGGTCAACATTCAATAATGGATGCCTCAAATGCAAAATCCAAATATGCCATCATCTTGGGAATGTCTAGTTTAGGTTATATGGGGTGTTGGTTTAGTTCCCGGGTTAGTAGATCTCATTTTGAGTGTTCGCTTGAAATTTTTTATTATCTGTAAAGGTTATTTTTGTTATACCTCATCAAAATGACCTCTTATACCAGCTTCGTCCATTCCATTGAATTTAGAGTATCATATATACTCAAAAAACATATATATTTTGCAAATATGGGGTTCCAAATGAACTCTGAAAGTCCATTTGAATTTTGTCCTGTTCGCTGTCAGGAATGACCCATACGGACCCTACGGACCAATTCAAAAAAGCTTCTAATATGTTATTTAGGGAATTTTTAGTCCTTTTACTTTGTCCTAAATACTTATATGAGTTTTTAAAGGTCTTTTATACCATTTTTAAGTTTCATATCCCTCTCTAAACATCTTCTAAGTGATTTTTTATCATTGGGGTAAGTCATCTTCTTCAATTTTTTTAGTTTCCATGATAATTTCACCCATTTCATCAATTATTGATTTCTCCTTCAATTCTTAAAGTGGGATTTAGGTTTTGAGCTTCAAAATCATTGGGTTTTGTTCATCTTCATCTTTCAAGAAACTTTTTTGTAAGTTCTACATCATATTCATGAAATTCCTTCATTAAATTCCCAAAATTTCCCCAAACGTTTCCTTCGTTTTTTGTGTTTTTGAGCTTCTATTTCAACTTCTTTTGAGCTCAGACTTTGGGTGTTTTCTCCCTTATCATAAGGAAATTGTTGGTGTATTAGGTTTTGAATTACAGGTCCAATAGGTTGGTTTGAACCCGGAATTTGACCACGAATATTATTATAGATCTATGGGTATCATGACTCCTATTAACGTGTAGATTATTATTTCTCTAGTTTTTCAATCATTCAGGTTCATTGGTACAATTTTAGAGTTGTTGGAGTTTTCTGATCTATTTTCTTTAGTATTTGTGAGCTTGTGCTTTAGACGTCAGGTAGGCTATGGCTTACCAATATGAGACTGAGTTTATATTAAAATTAGCACTAATTACCATCCTTGGATTGGAATTTTAGGATTGGTACCCTTGACTCTATAGGTTTTTTTTAGTTTGATTCTTGATCTTTGTTATGTATTGTAGTTTGAATATAGATTATCCTGAACCCTGAGTGGTCTTCTTTAACTCTAGAACATAGAGTGTGGGATTATTTGGAAGGTCTTTGAGTCCTGAACTTGGATGATTATTTACTATGTGCTATTGTGATTACCCGAGCTTGTGAAGGGCCAGAAGGACCATCTATGATCTATGGTTGTGATTGTACATCTCATCATGAAATACAGATTTTTATGCATTACCTTCTACTATTTTATGGTCGAGGACCCAATAACGTTAATTTTGAAACCTTGTATTGTAATGACCCTTAAGGTCGTTTATCATAAATACATAGTGTCTTGTATCCTAGAGCATTTTGGTAGTTGCCCCAAGTCATTTATGACTTGC
>JBDJHY010244583.1:0-10776 GCA_039654485.1 Withania somnifera
ATTTCAGATCTTGTAATATTTCGGTAAGTATATACTCTGTCAAAATATATATAATAGAATCTTTGTTATAATTGGGCCAACTCTCTCCTCCTTCGATCCATGCTTCCCAACCCAATCCCCTACATGCATTGTGACAAATGAGATTAGTATGGGAATTCAAAACGGATCCACCAGGTATACCATATGACAGTTCAGTCTCTTAAAGATAGACATGTACAAAACTATTTTACTTAAATGTATACATAAATTATAATATTAATATATTTTAAAGTCGTGTGAATTTAAATCTAGAGCAGATAATACTGATATTTACTAGCATAATGGGCCATTATAGATGGTCTTAGAGCCATTTCGTTGCTGGTAGGTTAGCTGTGTGTGACTAAGTTTAGACTGAACAATTTCACTACTCCCATTGATTGTTACATTTAATTACTGAAATCTCAATAATAAAACTAAGATATTTATTAAGCACAAACAAATAAAGACTTAACTCAAATTTGATGTGGTATATGGCTACATCAGTCTTGATGTGAGAAATATATGTATTTTGACAAAATTTTATAAATAGCCAAAAATTAATAAATAATAGTGGGGTCATAATATAACTTCATGTAATTATAATTCATAAATATATTTTTTGGCCAAATACAATTAAGGAGGTATATAATTTCATCAGAATTGTATAATTAATTATAAGTCCTAAAACTACTTCACATAATCTTTTTGAAAAAGGAAATTTCCTTGATTAACGTTGAAAATATCTCCATGATTTTTGTATTTATAAATAAATATTTCATCTCATCCATAAACACCAAATATTTCACTTTTTTTTGTTCAAAATTTTTTAAATTCAAAACATATCAATTAATATATTTGAAAATGTATATGCATATATAAAAATAAAAACCGCCAGGTAGGAAACTGAAACTGTATACACATTTGGATTAAGTATAAACAAATATACAAAATCGTAGTTACAAAATGTATTTCAATTGCATAACTTCCAAACTATTCCAACTACATTTGCATACCAAAATACAAATCCACTGATGTAGCAAACTCAGTCGTTGGTGCCGCTGCAATGCTGCCAGAGATTCCTCCAGTGCCACCTCCTTCATAGTAACTCTGTTTGATTTTTCGCTCTAATTTCTACTTTTATTAGCGTCGTGAAAATAAGTTGTCAGCGACTTATCAATTATAATGTCGGTCCATTTCTGATGATGATGGTGAAAAAGGAGGAAAGGGTAAAGAAAGAAAGAGAAATCAACAGAAAGAATGAGTAATTGATTTGAGTGGTAGAGATCTTAGACTTATTTGGGGAAAATGATTTACAAAATAAATTGTATATAGTGTTGACTTTATAATTTGGCTATTTAGATAAAAGTATATCTTTATTAGGTAATTGTTTTAAGGATATATTACATAATTATCCAAACACTTTTACCATATTTATATTTATCATATTATTTTTATCACTTTTTTTCAGGCATGATATATAATTTGGATACATACATCACATGTATCGTGACTATACAATATATCGTGTCTAATCGTGTATTTGAACAATATAACATATATTTGTATGTTATCTTGAGGACTAATTGAGCTATGTATCGCACCCAATTTATGCATCGCGACCTCAATATGTATCTGAAAGATTTTTTGAGTTACAATCACGACGTTTCGTATGTATCGTGCATAAAAAAATAGTATTAGATGTAATTACGAAAACTGGTGATATGAGGAGTAATTAGTTCTTATAGTGTCTTATGTAATTTACCTTTATTTTAAACCTTATTTATGGGATGTAATTAGTATGACTTGCCTAGCTAGTGCTTCCTAGCTGACTATACTAAATGAATTTCTGTTGTCCATCCTCAATCTTGTGTATGTCATTCACACACTTTTCTACATCCACGAACGGTGTTGAGGAAACTTTTCACCCCGATGTTTCCCATGCCATATAATTTTTCCTTTTATTTTTGAATTTATTTGAGATTAGTTGGATAGGTATATACTATATTTGGCTGCCAAACTTTTACCAGTAACAGTAAAGCTTGTGAAACAAATAAGAACTGAAGTAAACAATTAGATAGATGTTTTGATTAAGCCTTTGCAAAATTTAGTGTTCAAAGAAGGCTACGCAGTCTTGAAAATATAGTCGTTTAGAGTTAATATGCTTCTCAGTTGGGGCATAAATGATTTGTTTCCAAAGTTTAGCAATAAGTGTCATTAGTATTGTTACTTATAAAAGTTTACTTTTAGTATCTAAGATTTTTGTTTTATACGCAATAAGTGCCAAATTTATTCGTAATAAATTTTCAAAAGCGCAAAAATTAACTGCAATCAAAATATAAAAAGAAAAAGTAATTTTTTATTAATGAATGAAGTGAGTACAATTTTGTGTCTCTCTTGATTCTTCTCTCCTAAGTTTATCCATAATTCGAGGGCCTTTTGTAGCATCTTTCTCGAATCGCTGGATGATTAACTTTGTTGTCTTGGAAAGATCTCCAGGAATAACTCCATTGACCACTTCTTAAAAGAATTTTATAGTTGTTGTTGTAGTTTTCTTGAATGCTTGCTTCATTTCCTAAAATATTATGAAATTTCCCTATTTATAGTTGTAGAGAGTAGGTCAGGTTAATTGTGATTGGCCAGAGCATGTCATTTAGACACTTTGTGACTTTTGGTTGGCTTTGCAATTTGATCGGGATGGCCATATCATTTTGATAATTGGAATCATTTTGTTTGTCTTGAATCTGACGAGGATTTTATGTCATCTTGACACGTAGCATGAATTTGGGCTCCTAAATATGGTGAACCTTGAATTTGAATTTAACAATGGAGTTATTTATTTGTGAAGTCCAAATTAATTAATAAACACAAAATAAATATAAATTTAATCTAAATTTTTTATGAATTTAATTGGATTAAAATTTATGTGTCTACAATATTAAAACCATTTTTTATAATAAAAAAATATATTTAATTCTTCTCGATAACTATTTTTTATATACACCTCTTTGTTACTGTTTAATGATATATACGGCATACATTTTCTTGGCAACCAGCTGGTCCCTTCTGGTCCGATTTACCTCCGTTTATGTCAAAATTTTATCAATTGATGGTGCGCAGTGGGCACAACCTCCATCACATCATCGACTTATGATTTTTGTAAGATGACATTGTGTCTCATATTTTCACCGAGGACGCCAAATCGAGTGGCCTTTACCACCCTTTCGACGTTGGTGGGTAGTATTACCTCTCCTCGAGTAGTTTCACTTGTCATATTAAACTCGATCAGCACATCATTTTTTCCTGTAGCTCTATTTGTTCGAAAACTCTTTTGTGCGTGATGTTTGCAGAGCTGCTCGGATCAATCAATAGGTGTTTTACATTGTAATCAGCTATATTTAAAGCCTCTCCACCAAAAGCTATTATATATAGGGAATTAGGCTTTTCTTTTTTATGATGGTTAAACTCTAGTTAAAATATAATTTAGCATATGTGATTTGATTAATTTTATTTTCCCACCTAGCTATTTTAGGTTGAGGGTAGGTATCGAGAGAGAAACTATAGATATCTTTCCGTATATTGTATTTGACGTACTTCATTTAATTTCTTCTTTAGAACTGACTTTGGTTGTATTTATCATGTACTTTTGGAATCTGAGATACTTGAATAATTATTTTTCTTCTTTGATTATGTTTGAAAATTTTAAAATAGAATAATTATAATTTAGTGGACAAATTACTCAAAACCCGACTCTACAATCCACAACTTAGTAATATCACGTTAGTTATTCAAAATTTTAAAAATTATGAATTTTTAATTAAACCCACAAAAATATATGAAAACTTTCTTTGTATCTGTGACTTTATACAAATATACTAGTGAGTGTATAAATATATCTATGACTCCATGCAAAATATCTGATGCAAAGTATCTATGAATAGGTACTATGACGTAAAAGGGTGTGGTTTATATAAATTGCCCTAATTTAATTAGACATTCAACTAATCTGGTTAGATATAGGTGGTTTTCTTTTAATATTTAAGATTCTTTATCTTGGGAGGCAATAAATTAAGTCGATTTAAAACTTGAAAAAAGGATTCATAAATGGAGTTAAAGTTACCAATTTCTTAGCCTTAACCCGAACACATAAAGTTCATCGGTGAATAACTTTTCATTTTTCAATTGGAGACTTTGACAAGAAAAAATAATTTGAACAAAAAAAATAGTGTAGATTTATTACAGACTAAATAAATATAACATAATTATTTTGCTTAATAGGACCTAGATAAATTCGCTTGCTAGGACGTACAAAAACTATAGGAGAAAATATTTTTGTCTCCTGTTCAGGACTTTGTTTAAAGTTTAAATAGATAGATGGAAATGGAACCCTCAAAAATGAAATTAGACCTCATGCAACTCTTCTAGCATTGTTGGTTGTGTTTTTCCATTGTGAAAAACTTTCAAACCATTATTCAGTTAACAAATTATATTATTAATAGTAAAAAGAATCTCAACAAGAAGATGAGTTAATTAAGAGAATAAGAAGAAAAAGGAAATCACAATGATAGAGAATTTACAGAACCTTTTGTATTCATTGTAATAAATTTACAGGAAAATAAATTTTAGGCAAAGAAAATGAAACAAAATCTCAAGGGCGGGGCAAAATTAGGGTTTCCATTAAAACCATCCTGAATTCTTCAGTAAAAGGACTAAATATCTTAAGCATAAAATCTTCACCCCGAGAAACTAGATAGGACAAAATTGTATTTTCACCTTGCCTCTTCGGAAGATCATCAGTAACTTGTCTTCTACAAATTGGACACGTCCAATTGCACTCTAGCCACGTGTCCACACACTCCAAATGAAAAATATGACCGCATTTCGGCAGTTTCCGGCAATCGCCGCCGCTGATCACCTCGTTCAGGCAAACGACACAGAAACTATCTTCTCCGTCGTTGTCGAAAGTGAAGGGCGGAGGTAAGCGGTTGTCGGGGCGGAACCACCGGAATTTGATACCGTAGATTATGAAAAGTACGGTGGTGGCGGCAATTATGATTAATAGCTGAAAATTAAAATCCATTGGATTTGTGATTAGGAATTTGAGCGAGGGCTAGGTATGTTAGAAGAAAAAGAAAAGATACAGTGGATGGATAATACAAAATGAATGATCTGTATTGACTATGGTATGGAAGCTGCTTTTACAAGACACAATGAACATGGTAGACCACACAGGATTCTAGATTCCTTTATCAAATATGTCACTCCTCATTTCTAAATTATTTATTTTTATATGAATTCTTAATAATAAATATAAATATATATTAATATAAAAAAGAAAAATAATTTATTATAAATATAAATAATTAGTTAAATTACACTTTAATTAAAAAAATTTAAGAAATATATAAACAAAAGAATACAATAAGTACTTTGGAATAAAAGAAGTATTATAGTACGCTCTTTGTTTAAAATAAATGATGTTTTTATCTTAATCACACTCATTAAAATATATTTTTTCATAAATATTCCTTCATTCCTTTTTAGAGTTAATTGTTAATTAATATTTTAAAATATATTTTATCATTATATCAAAATAACTTATAATTTTAAAAAAAATTAATTTAATTTTAAAATATTAAATTAATTTAATTCAACTTAATTTTAAAAATCAATCAAATTAACCTTGAAAAATGAAATATGTCAACTACATAAGATAACAGGGCTCTTTAGTAAGAGTTTATTTTGTTATATATTTTTTTTCATTTAAATAAGATCAAAATTTGAAGAATATTATTCTTATTTATGTGAAACTTATTTTAAAACCAAAATAAAAAGGCAAGGTTACCTTTTATTTTTTGGTTTAAATTAACGATACTCTTACTATTTTACTTGTTGGAGTTTTACATTGTCATTTTAAATTTAAAAATATATTAAATATTTTATAATTTTAAGTACGTGGTATAAATATTATAGAGTTGCAAAAGAAATATTTTATTTAATATGAAGAAAGTACACAAAGAGTAAATTTCACGAAAAAGTTGCCTTTCACTTTGCTTTTAGGCAACGCATACATAGGACCTCTTTAACTTCTTTAAAATTTTCACTTACACACTTCAGTTGCCTGTGCCACTTGAAAATTCATACAAATAACAATATTTATTCTTTTCTTAAACATTTCGCTACTAATAATAATAATATTTATATATATATGATGTCGATATGATAATATGATTGTATTTATTACAATTAATATGTATTTATATTTTTGTTCACAAATATATAATAATAGTATTTAATATACACAATAGTATTTATCATAATTAATAATATTATGATTGTACAGGGATATTTTTGTTATTTACTTTTAACTAAGCTAAAAAATTTGGTGGTAATATTATTTATTACAACTGCTACTATTAGTGAAATATTTAGGAGAAAAAATGAATAGTATTATTTGTATGAGTATATAAGTAGCGCAGTAAATGACTTGTTCAGGGATTCATATAGTACATGTCTTACTTAGAGTGTTTTAGTAATTTTTTAAATAAGTTTAGACGTCTATTTATGTATTCAGTCTTGCTTTTATTTAGGATTGTCTTTCACTTTGCCTTTGCTTAACAAATCATTGTAGTGACCAATTAATTTGATGAAAATATGAGCTAAAGAGGCTCTTTTTTATATTTTCTAACAAGAAAAATTATATATGTGGAAAGAATGAGGTGAAAAATACACATTACATTTCTTACATTTCCGGGGAACATGGAGATATTGAAATTTTATTCAATCAAAAATTACATTGTATATATTAAACTAAAATAATTATATATAATATTAAATTTTCTTACTAAAGAATTGTTAAATTGTTGGACACTGGTCACATCATTCATCTCCACTTGGTCTCTCATTCCATAAATGTATAGTATTGGCCATGAAACGTCATAATGGTGTTGAATATATTAGGTTCGATCAACATATTAATTTATATTTTTTATTATATTAAAATAAAAAACAGTATAAGTTCTAATATTTTTGTATAACTTTAAATATATAAAAATTTAATTTTAAAATATTAAATTAAAATAATATAATTTAATATAAAAGATAATTAAATTTATACTTAAGAAATCAAGAACGATAAATATTTTGAAATAAAAAAATATATGTAAATGTGTATTAGGTGAACTACATCTAGTTATAGTTAGGTTGTATTTGAAATTAGGGTTCCTGAAAGATGAATGAGTTACGTGTAGCTATAAGGTATTATGGTCACCTAATTCATATAAATAATTTGAAACAAAATGAATTGTATTAGGATTTTATATTAAATTCGTTTCTAGTCGGTTGACATAAAAAGGGGTTGTTAATTATTATATAATACTGTTAAGTAATTTTATTATTATAAAACAAAAAAAAATATTTTTATAGCTAAATGTATTAAGTGATCCTTTAAAAATTTTATTGTTCATAAATAGATGACTCATTCTTCAAATAACTATTCAAAAGTTCAAATTAGAGCTTTTCTAGTTCTTGAATTCATTTTATTCTAGAATTAAACACGACATGTTTATTATATGGTTTACTTATTATTGTATACCACCTCAAAATTTAAGTTGAATATTTAAAATTTTTTATGTGATATAGGGTCAGAAAAACTTTAGCAAACACTCCCTTCATATTTTCATCACTCTAGGTTTCTCTCTAATTTCTTTTGTCCCAACGCTCTCACACAAGAAGAAATACACAATATAATTTATTTTAGCAAATTTAATTTTTGAAAAGTATTTTAACCTAGAATCATATTTTTATATTTTTGGGGCCTAACCTAATTAGCTAAGATTTTATCTTTATAGTTTATTTTTATTTTTTGAAAAAGATAAAAAAAAAAAAAAAGACCATAATAAGGAAAGCAATAAAAAGAATGAAAGCTTTTGTAGTTTAAAGACAAATTAATTAGGCACAATTGAAGACCTAGAAAGAAACGGTGTGTGCAAACAGCTTCCAACAGTGTACTTAGTAATGAAGAGCCTAGCAGACCTTTCCCAGCAGCCAAAGGGCTCACGCAAGGGAACCCAATGTCTCCTTCTTATTTGCCTTAGTTATGGAGTATCTAAGTAGGCAGACGCTAGCATTGAAGGAGAAGAAAACTTTTCAGTATCATCCTAGGTGAAAGGCAAGGAATTACTCACTTCTATTTTGCATATGGCTTCTTGATGTTTGCTAAAGGTGATATAAACTTAGTCCTCGCATGGTGCTATTCAGGGGTTTTCAAGGTTGCAAGCTAACTTAAGCAAGAGTTTCATTTATTTTGGAGGGGTGAAACAAGAGTAAAAGGAATAAATATTGCAATTACTGAAATACCCAATAGGTGAGCTTCCTTTCAAGTACCTTGAAATACCATTATCAGCAAAGAAAATGTCCTTATCCAGTGAGTCCCTGGTTGAATATATTATGGCAAAAATATCATCATGGACAACGAATAGACTATCTTATGCTGAAAGATACAACTTAGTCAAACTGTGCTGATTGGTATACAGTTTTATTAGGCACAATTGTTTATCATCCCATCTAAAGTGTTCAAGACCATCGAAAGCTATTGTAGATCTTACTTATTGTCAGGAGCAAATGTGATAACTAAGAAGGATTTAATTGCATGGGAGAAGTTGCGTTTGCCTAAAAGTGGAGGAAGGATTAACCTAACAAACATGGAAATTTGGAATAAAGCAGCGATTACTAACTAACATGGGATGCGGCTGAGAAGAAAGATACAATGTGGACTAATGCATGCTATGTAAAAGAGGCACAATTTGAACAAATTAGAATACCTAAGCAACCTGCCTGGATGATCAGGAGGATCTTTGAAACAAAGAATCTATTGCATAATGTACAAGGTAGCTTCAAGACTTCAAAGAGCCTAAAGTTGTGTTTATCCTATGGCTACTAATGCAACGGAGATTAGTGACTGTAGATAGACTTGCTAAATGGGAAATTGAGGTGGAGCTAAAGTGTTTTATGTAAACAACAAGATCACTTATTTGGTGACTGCATGTTCACTCAGGGTATATGGCAGAAATTATGGGGATGGATGCATTGTAGGGAACCATAATGTACTACATGGGAGCAACATATAGTTTGGATCATACATCAAAATCACAAAGAGCTCAGATACTAAAGTTGACCTTCACAAGAGTTTATATATGGATTGTTGGATGGAAAGAAACCAAAGAACCTTTGAAGCAAAGTGCAGAACAATGGAACAAGTAGCTTCAGAAATAGTGTATACCGGCTATGTTAGAGCATAACCTAAGATAAAGGACTGTGTGAATAGGTTATGATTTTGAAGTCCCTTGTATCAGGTTTAGTTTATTTTGAACTAGTTTGAGCAGTAGAAGGTAGAGAAAGGTCTGCTAAAGTTATGTAATTCGAAAAATTTAATTACAAGGAAAAAAAAAAAGCATTGGTGGTAGGTATTGAGGGTAATATTTTAGTTCCGCATGGGTGTTGGTTGTAATTAATTTTAGTGGGGGAAAACACGGATAAATATTGATAAAATTTCATAAATAGTTATAAATTTAAAATAATTAGGAGATCATAGTTATATTTTGCCTAATTACAAAACAATAGACAAAGAAAAGAATAAATGAGACAATTATACCATTAGAAAAACTCAACAAGTATTTTGTTCAAAAAAGAAAAATTCCTGATTTGAAGCAAGAATTATTTTTCATAAAAATTAAAATTGATATATTTTCTGAAATATTTCCCTTGAATACTCTAAATAACTTTTAATTATGATTTGAAATCGCTTAACCTGTTGAGAAAATAAACTAATGTCATTTCAATCAGAAGAAGGAGCTCGTTATGTATAATTTCAATCTCATCAAGCCATGTCAAGGTCAAATTTCGTTAGCGTGGAGTTTAATCAAGTAAAACTAACTGTATAATTGAGGTTTTGTATAATTTTGGAATCGTTTCATGTGGGTGTTTCAAAGAAACTTATACGAATTTAAATTATATAAAAAAATCTTTCACATTAAATATAAAATTTATATTTATATATACATTCAGCCAACTGTATAGCTTATACAATTCAATCACTTCTTTTAAGTCGTTCAATTATATATTTTTTCAGTTAATATATAACTTATACATTATACAAAAAAAGTTTTTCACAGAAAATATAAAATTTATATCTATTTATACATTCAGCCAATTCTATAATTTATATAATTTAATCACTTTTTTCAGTCAATTGTATAATTTATACAATTCAGTCATTTCTCAAAAAATATGTTTTATGTTTATTATACAACTACAATTATTTAAACAAATAAATATACTTATACAGTTATGGACTTAAAAAATCAGATAGACAGATTGCTCCGACATAGAAACACCATAAAAGTTGGAGAAGAATAACCAAAATTAGATCAAAAATTAATTTATAATAGCAAATATGACAATAGTAAAGAGGAGCAGAAAATTGAAATAACACGAATAAGAAGAATAATAACTAAAATTCGATCGCAAATTAATTTATAACAGACCCACTAGATCTGGACACTCGAGGAAAGCATAAAAGCCTTCATCAATTGAAAAAAAGGAAGAGAAAGGGGAGGGTGGTGGTATCGAACTCAACGAATCAATGTTTGTAACACAATTAAGAAAACACTCTTCTTATTAAGGCAAAAAAATAACTCAAAACCTTAAGTCTCTCAACAATGGTCTCACGTTCTCTCAAGACTCAAAACAATAAAACTCTCT
>JBDJHY010244594.1:0-10776 GCA_039654485.1 Withania somnifera
GACCCATATTGCAAATCGGGTCGATAAATGGGCCCCAAAATAGGATCGGAACAAAAAAAATTAAACTAAAGACTATCGGCACAAAGCCCTCAGCTCAGGAACACGTGGTACAATTTTGAGCTTAATTGGACCTCCAGAAGGTCCTTGATTGACCAAAAAAGATTATGGAAAAGTGCAAAACATTACAAACTGAGTTTAAGTGAAGATGAGGCGTAAACTCACCTGAAAAAGAGGGGAAATCACAAGAGAAGGATGACCACTGTACCAACTCCACTCCACCACGCTGATAACTATGAAATCACTGCAATCAAGCCAAGAATCAAGAATCCACCATTTGAGGTCATACTCAAGCTTAATGAGGAGAAAAGGATGGGGAAAACTTAGTAAGGTCGAGGAAAAAGTGTTGAGGAAAAATCCAAGCTCAACATAAATAAATTCCACTAATAAACCACTGAATTGGCCATAATATAGACGAAGGAGAAGGAGAAATCGAAGAGGAAATGTTTGAGAATGAATTAAAACAGTGTCTGCCAATTCATAAATTGGTCATGTAGTAGTGCAATCGCAGTGGCCAGAGCGATCTCTAAATAGTGGAAGTTTGGCAGTTACCGTGATTGCGGTCTGGTGGCACAATCACACCAAATAGGTCAAAGGGATGGATTAACATGATCGCTCTTGAAAGCGCATTTACGTTAAACACCTGGAACCTGTATAAAATCTACAACAGGCAAAATTCCAAACGAAGGCACGAAATCACACCGGAGTCCAACAGCCCCCAATATTCATTTCTAGTGGAAAATATATTTCAGACCCAGTGAAAGTGACCAAACAGCCATCGGAGGTCGTTTATACGAAAATGACCCCCAAACAAAAGCAAATCCGAAAGGGCCATTTTCCAACTTTTGATAAAAGATCCCAAAACAAGCCATCACGAGAGTTGAACTTACGACTCAAATAGCCCAAAATCATCATTTTGGAGCTGATAGAATTGTTGGAATTCCAATCTGATGCTCCAATCACAAAAAGACCACCCATGCTCTAAAATGAACTTTGGTTAAACTAAATTTCTACAAAATAGCTAAACTAAAAAAAAAGACTCTGGGACAGTAACTCAAGGTCCACCTAGACCAATATCGATATTCCAAAGCTAAAGGAATTGTTAGAATTTGATACTAGCGTATTTACTAGCATTTCACTCTCAACTTCCACTGTTTAAAAACTAAAACTTCAAATAGGAAAACTGAGATAATGGGCAATAGAGCTGCTAAGGCACAAAATTACCTGTCCCAGAAAGTCATAAATGACTTAGGGAAACTACCTTAGCGCTCTAATCACAGAAAGAGGAGAAAAGGAACTAGATGAACAAACGGGTCATTATAACATCCACCACTAAAAAGGACTTTCATCCTCCGAAGTCAAGGAAAGAACAGTACCTGAATAATTGAACAGATGTGGATACTAGGCACACATATCACACTCTTTCTCCTAGGTAGCCTGCTCGACTGGTCGATGAGCCCAACAAACCTTCACTACCGGAATATCCCTGGACCCGAGCTGTCTCGCATCACAATATATAACAGGTTCAGTCTCCTCAATATAAGTCAAGGTGTCATCAATATGCATGGAGTCTTAGCGAACGGCATAGGATGGTTCCGGTACATAACAATGGAGCACTGATACATGAAAAAATGAAAGAACTGCAGCTAACTTGGTGGCAATGCAAGTCCGTAGGAAACCTCCCTAACCCTCTATAAGATCTGATAAGGCCAAATAAACTAGGGTCTAATATTTCCCCACCTACCAAACCTCATAACGCCCTTCATGGGAGAAACTCAAAGAAATTCCAAGTCACAAACACCTAAACTTGAGTAGGACTTCTACGTACTCTGTGCTGCCCACAACCTATCCTGAATAAGTATGACCTGATATGTAGTATCATGGAGCCAATCAAAACTATGGAGTCAATGCTCTCTACCAAAAACCAAACAATGGGCGATATGCAATGACTGCCATACAAAGCCTCTAGGGTGCCATCTGAATACTGGAATGGTAGTTGTTATTATACGAAACCTCTTCCAAGGACAAGTTTTTGTCCCAACTACCTTAAAATTTAAAAATACAGACCTACAAAAAGTCCTAAAGCACCAGAATAGTCCTCTAGGACTACCCATCAGTCTACGGGTGGAAACTTGTACTCAAATCAATCTTGGTACCCAGTTCTCCCTAAATTGACCTCCAAAAACACTAGGTAAACTGTGTGCCCCGAGCACATAACTGGTACCCCATGACGCCTAACCACCTCATAGAAATACAGCTCAGCCAATATATCCACACTCCAAGTCAGATGCATTGCTAAGAAGTGAGCTAATTTGGTCAATCAATCAACGATGATCCAAATGCAATCATAACCCCTAGAAGTGCGGGGAAGGCATGTAACAAAATTTGTTGTGATCCTCTCCCATTTCCACTATGGAATTGGGAGCCCCTGCATCTCACTACCTGATCTTTGGTGCTTGAACTTCACCTGCTGATAGTTGAAACACTAAGACATAAAAGACACAATAGACCTCCTTATAACCCACCACCAATAGTGCTACCTCAAATCACGATACATCCCCGCGATACCCGGGTAAATGGAATACCAGGAGTAGTGAGCCTCACGCAATAAAATTTGTATCGGATCACCAACCCTCTCAATAGAAAGGAAGCCATGAGCCCACAACACACCATCAGGATCTACCACATCCCAACTTAAATCACCTGACAGGACCTTCTCTCTCAGCTTAACTAAACATGGGTCTTCGTATTGTCGCTGACGAATCTGGTTAAACAAAGATAATCTGGACTCAATATGGGCAATAATCTGCTCCAGTGTAAAAATATCTAATCTAACCATCATGGTGGCCTCTTAGAAATGGAAACTTCAACTAGGGTACCCAAAATCACCACCTTATGACTCAAGGCATTAGCAACCACATTAGCCTTTCCCGGATGATAGATAATACTGAAATTGTAGTCTTTCAGGAGATCAACCCACTTCTGTTGCCTCAAGTTAAGCACCTTTTGACTCAAAATGTACTGCAAGTTGCGGTGATCTATGAAAATCTCACAATGGACCCCATATAGGTAGTGCCTCTAGTTCTTAAGCGAAAAAAATACTGCCGCCAACTCTAAGTCATGGATGGGTTAGTTACTCTTGTGATCCTGCAGCTATCTTGACTCATATGCTATATCACGGCAGTGGTACATCAGAAAACAACCCAGTTCGACACCTAACACATCATAATATATCGTAAAAGGATGACCCTCAATGGGTAAAACAAGAACTGAAGCAGTAGTCATTAAGTTGTTCAGCATCAAGAAGCTGGACACACACTCTTCTAAGCGCAGGAAGCACATATTCTTCTGTGCCTGTCTTGTCAATGGGGATGCAATATAGGAGAAACCCTGAATGAAACAACAATAATACCCATCCAAGCCAAGGAAACTTTGAATCTATGTGATGGAAGTAGGATGAGGCCTATCACAAACTGCAGATATCTTAGCCGAATCAACACTAACACCAGCACTTGACACCACATGGCCTAGAAAAGAGATAGAGTCTAGCCAAAAATCACACTTTGAGAACTTAGCATAGAGTTGCTCAGTCCTCAAAGTCTGCAACACAACTCTCAGGGCTCTTCATGCTCAGCTCACAACCTCGAGTAAACCAATATATCACCTATGAACATAATCACAAAGGAGTCCAAATAAGGATGGAATACTTGAGTTATCAAGTCCACAAAGGTTGAAGAGGCACTTTTCATCCCAAACGACATCACTAAGAACTCATAATGCCCATATCTTATCGAAAAGCTATCTTAGGGACATCTTTGGCCTGAATCCTCAATAGGTGGTAGCCAGACTTCAAATCAATATTAGAGATCACTATGAATCCCTGAAAATGATCAAGAAAACCATCAATACGTGGCAGGGGATACTTATTCTTAAAAGTTACCTTGTTAAAATGGATATAAATAATACGCATCCGTATAGATCCATTCTTTTTCTTCACAAACAACATCGAGGAACCCAACGGCAACATATTAGGACAGATAAAACCCCTATCAAGAAAATCCTGTAATTAAGAACTCAACTCACGAAGATCATCTATGGCCTTATAATACAGTGGAATAGAAATGGGTCTGGTGTCCGGCTCGACCTCAATAGAAAAATCTATATAACGCTCTTGTGGGAGGCCAGGAAAATTAGAAGGAAAAACATTGAAAAGCTTTCTAACAACCAGCAAAGACTTAGAGAAAGTGGATTGAGCACTGACATCTCTTACATGGGCAAATAAGCATAGCTAGCTCAAGCAATAAGTCTACGGGCCCAATAATAGGAAATAAGCAGAACCGATTAAAGGCTAGTAGGAACACACCACACCAATGAGGGTACATCGGGCAATGACAAGGTCACGCTCTTGGCATAATAATCTAGGATCGCACGATAAGAGGATAACAAGTCCATGCCTAAGATCACATCAAAATCTCGCATATCTAGTTCAATCAAGTGAACCTAAGAGTTTTGACCTTTAACCTTCACCATCACCATACATGACCTATATACCTGATCCACCACTAGGGATGTGCCCACCAGGGTAGATAAACTCAAAGGTAATGGTAGTCGCTAACTAACAACACCCAATCGTGAAGCAAAGTAAAAAAATATATACGACAAGGTAGAACCCGGATCAAATAATCTCAATGCATAATACCCAAGAATAGTCAACATACCAGTGACAACCACATCGAAGTCTTCATTATTGGCCCTGTCAAGAATAAAATAAAACTGGCGCTGACCCCTATCCTATTATGCACCCAAACCTCTACCTCTACCTCTGGATCCCCAGCCTCCTCCCCTTGCTCCCTGAATAGCTAGTGGCCTATCGATTACCAGTGGAACTGCCTGCAATGGCATAATAAGTATCACTGCGACATAAGTGGCCTACACTAGGGAAAATCTCGAGCAAAGTGGATCTAGTCTCCTCACTCAAAACACCCCTACGTAAATTAGTCTCTAGGGACACTAGAAAGCCTCTGGTATAATGACACCGCTCCCCACACTCATAGCTAGTATACCCAGCCCTAGGTGGACCACAGGATCCCTCAACAGGGCCTGCAAACTTGAAACTGGCCCTCTAACAGGATGCCTGATCGAACCACTACCAGAGGACTGAAGTGAGGCCTGATACTGTTATCTAGACTAGGCCCTCTGGCTAAAATCTTGATCCCCTGATCTGAAATCCTTCTTGATGACGCTACGTCTTCTCGCAGCCCCATTGGCCTAGCGAGCAAAAGTCTCCATGCTGAGGCCATGGTCTGCAACATTCAGAAACAACTTCTACATAATTAATAACAACTCAATCTGACCCTATAAATCTGATCTCATCCTATGAACAAAACAAATAATTTTCTCCACCTCTATAAATAAAAGGTTACCAGCATGTCTGACAGGTCAATAAAATGGGCCTCATACTTATAAATTATCATGAATCCCTGACATAAACCCTCAAACTAAGCCCGAAACACCTCACGGATACTCTTGAGCATATATTGTGCTATGAAAGCCTCCCTGAACTGCCCCCAAGTCAGTGAGATTGACCCTGGTGGCCTGCGATCTCGAAATACACGCCACCACTAACTAGAGGCACCCTTAAGCATATAGGAGGTAAAATCCACCCCATGAGAGTACAATAGCTCAAATGTGTACCAGCGCTCCTTATATACCGTAATTAATTTATGGAGGTCCTTCCTCTATTCTCCAAAGAAGCTAGTGGGGGCGATCCACATAAAATGGTGCAGCATCTTTTCCACCTCTATTTTGGATAAAATAGGAGTAGGTGTTGGCGTAGAAGCAGTGGAAGTAGCGTTAAATAATGCAATCGATTGTTCTGGTGGTTGTGCTGTTGGTGCTACAAATACTGGGGGAGATGGTGCAGCCTGCATTACTCCCTGAGCAGATGACTGTGGTCTGTCAGCCGTTATATTGTCTAACTTATGAAGCATCTTCCATAATAGGTCTCTAAATGCGGCAGGTGGTGGCTGAACCAGCTGTGACGGTGGCACAGAAGGTGCCTACTACTTTGAAATAAATAGGGCAATAGAGACTGGTGGAGCATCCTCCCCTAACCCCTACTAGCTGGCATGGGATCCACAGAAGTACCTTTGGTACGGACCATCTACGAAAGAGTGAAGCCAAAGTAAGTTATTAGAAATGGTACAAATATCATTGCATGATAGGATTCAAAGATTAGAATGTTTCATAAGACACCCCCATAGCCTCCTGAATATTGGATTTGGATGTCTATGCGCCGATCCACAGGACTCTACTGGGTACTTGCTCAAATGCTAGAGAGACTGCTAAACCTGGCTCTGATACCACTCTATCACAATCCAAAATTCAGGTCATGATGGTATCTACGACCCTCTGATAGACAATCCTAACCCTACAACATGAAGCTATGTGCAATGGGATATATACACTTGAATCATCCAACATAGGAGAAAAAGCATAAGCAGATATATGTAAAATCAGAAGCAAAAGACCTATGTATACAACACAAATCCCAAAAACTGTTGTTAGTGGTACATGGATCTACTACACAGAGTATCCAAACAATAAAATATATACAAATACCCTCCTACAAAAGTAATACTACACAAGTTTTGCTATAGACAAAGTAAAGCAAACTGGAACTTAAGGAAACTATCATCAGCTTGGATAACAAAGCTCATTTTAACCTCCACAACCAACTATATTTACTCTGCATAATCTCAGTGTCTCCAATAACCCCTGCTAGTCTCTACAAAATGAAAATCATAACAAAGAGCAGCATGAGTACCAAACAAGGTACCCAATAGGCATCATAGGCTGACCGAGCTAAAATAAAGTACAACTAAGAAATGACGAGGAAGAAAAACAAGACAAGGATAGTAGGAAAATGGTAAAACTAACATATAATATAGAAAGATAAAGATACAGAGTGAAATACCATCAATAGAGTGTAAGTATAGGTCTACAGAGAGCTAAAAAAGGGCAGACATGTATAGGTAGTAACCACTCTCCAAAAGCCCAAAACCAAAGTAAGGGAAATACTTATGCTCCATTAAGCCAAGACCCAACTAAACACATTTATATATAAACACCACGAGTAAAGGATTGAACTGTAAAGTATAGCTAAATATAGGACAGAAAATAAAGACACAAAACCTACCTAGCACCTCATCCTGCCGGCAAGTAAAAACAAAACAATAAAACCCACCATGACTCCCCCCATAAGCCTATTGAGCATAAATAATATGAAAGTAATACATGGGGAGTGCAATAAATAAATCTGAATAAAGTCCTATCATACCACAGGCCTCCCTCTCAGTTCCAAATCTCGAGGACTTACGCCCCTACCTATACCAATCTTAGCATCCGCACCTCGACTCAAGTTTAGGTTCTAAGCCCTACCAGTGCAAAATTTTGGGGTCTATGCCCTATATATTCCATACTCGAGGTTCATGCATCAGAGGACCACGCCTCAAACTTGAGAGAAGGGTAAATACCCATGAGTACCTATATCAGAGGTTTGTGCCTTATCTATTCTATTTTCAAGGTCTATGCCCCACATTTTCCATACTCGGTGTCCATTCCTTAGAGGACCATGCCTTAAACTCTAGAGAATGGTAATGCCCCATCAGTACCAATATCAGAGAATTGTGCCTCATCTATCCATACTCAAGTTTTGTGCCCCGACGGATCATGCCTTAAAATCGAATACAAGGTCTAAGCCCTATCAACACCATTCGCACCACCCAAATCTAATAATGTACAAATGCCTGATCATGGCATAGCAACAACAAGGGTAATAATAGTAGGAATAGAAGCAATTGGATTCTAAGATCGATTAAAGGCCACCATGTAAGAGCTCATCTCATAACACTCTCCGCATCATAACTCGAATAGCCCCATATTTTATGGGGGCCATGTAGTGAGTCCAGGACCTGAACATACATCCCTTCACCCCTTCACAGGCCCCCCAAAACTGATAAAATAATTATAAGTCAACTATAATACATATATCAACCTAAAATTCAACCCGCACTGGTGTCTACATTAGTAGCACAAAATAATAATCAAGTCTATAATGAAAGAAAATAAACCTAGCCTACCAAGGCACCGATGAAAGTCCTCGTCATGCACGAAACCCTCAACATAGCTAAAATCACCCAAACTGATCAAATTATCATTCCAGAGATTGAAATATGAATAATAGGATCCATATTGAAAATTGCAAATCGGGTTAATTGGCCCGCGAACCCTACAGCCTAGAAAATTAAACTAAAAACTACCGGCATGAAGGACTTAGTTCAAAAAACTTGTAGTACAATTTAGAGCTCTATTGGACTTCCGAAAGGTCCTCGATTGGCCAAACAAAGATTATGGAAAATTGAAAAACATTGCAAATAGAGTTTAAGAAAAAATGAGGTGCGAAACTCGCCTAAAACGGAGGGGAAATAAAAAGAAAAGGCTGACAACAATGCCAAATCCACTCCACCACACTTATTATCAAGAAATCACTATATTCAAGCCACGAATAAAAAATCCACCATTGGACTTACCAAGGTTGTGGACAAAGTGTTGAGGAACAAATCTCATCTCAAAACCAACAAATTCCACCAATAACCCCTTGAATTGATTAGAATATAGACGAAGGAAGGGGAGAAATTGAAGAGGAAATGTTTGAGAATGAACTGAAACAATGGCTTCTAGTTTATAAACTGGTCGCGCATTAGCACAATTGCAGAAGCCAGCGTGGTCGAGCCAAAAGTGGAATTCAAGAAATTACCATGGTCATTGTATGGTGGCACGATCACGCTAAATCAGTGGAAGGGCTTGATTAGCATGATCGCGCTAGGAAGCACATTTGCGCTAAACACCTAGAACCTGCAGAAAATATACAACACCCAAAATTCCAAAACAAAGGCACTGAATCACACTGGAGTCCAATAATGAAAACCTAAATATGCATTTCAAGTGGAAACTATATTTTGGACTCAAAAAAAGTGAAAAGTCTATTGGAGATAGTTTAGAAGAAAATGACCCCCAAACAAAAGAAAATCCAAAAGGGACATTTTCTAACTTTCCATAAATGATTCCAAAACAAGCCCGGAAACCCAGGAGGCAAACTAATGACTCAACTTGTCACGACCCAAAATCCAGGTCATGATGGCGTCTACAACCCTTTTGTAGAAAATCCTAACCCTATTGGCTGGAGCTACGTGCAATGGGCTATAAACTCTCAAAATATCCAATGCATCAATAAAAGGCATAAACAATACATAAGAACAGAAACCAGAAGGAAATCTTACATAACTCAAATCCTAAAACTTGGTGTCAGTGGTATATGGAGCTACTATACAAAATAATCTAAAGATACAAAAATACAAGGTAATTCCTATAAAAGATAATACAATGCAGGGCCTATTGTAGACTGAATAAAACAAGCCAGAATTAAGGAAATCACAATTTCTCTATTAGTAACCAAGCTTATGATCACGTCTTTGATAATCTCTATTGGTATCTGTACTACAAAAAAAGGTATAGAATCAAATCGTGAGTACCAAACAAGGTATCCAGTAGACATGATCGATCTACTAGATTAAAATAAATTGCGAGTACTAAAGGAGAGGAGGTAAAACAGGTCAATAGTAGTAAGGAAGCATTAAAAGAAGTAGTAAAACTAATAATAAGTAGAGGGGTAAGATATCGAATGTGCCAATATTGATCTACAGGAACTAAACATGGTAGATGCAATCCACAGAGACCAGTATCCGAAAGCCAAAATGAAATAACGAAACGTAACTGTGCTCTAGCTTAGTGAAACCCCACTAATCATGATACCATATATGCATGAACCATGAATAAAAATTGAATAGAAGAATGCTGCTAAATAAGGAATAGAAAGTAAACACACAAAACCTACATGGCATCCCATTCCACTGGTAAGTACAAACAACAAAGAAAAACCTACCTGGCTCCCCATCTAGCCAGTAAGCACAAACAACACAGCAAAACCTATCATGGCTCCCCCTTAAGCCTTGTGAGTACACACCATACTAATGAAATACATAGAGGTGTAGGAAAGTAAAGTGGAACAGGACCATCAGTGCCAGTAACCAGGGCCTCTCCCTCATAAAATCAACATCAGACACATACACCCTACCAATGTCAAGAATCAACCACGGACACACACACCTTGTCAATGGTAATAATCAACCTTGGACACACACACCTTGTTAGTGTAAATAATCAACCTCAAACACAAAACCCCTGTCAGTGTCAATAATCAACCTTGTACATACACATCCTGTCAATGTCAATAATCAACCTCGAACACACACCCTATCAATGTCGATAATCAAGGCCTCGCCCTCTATCAGTGCAAAGTCTCCAGCCCAAATAGTAAATATATAAGACTATCAATACAACAACAATAATAAGACGAATAATAATGGAAACAGAAAGTAAATGAAATCTAGGATCCACCAAAGGCCACCAACCAAGAGATCATCTCACGAGACTCGTTACACAATAACTAGATAGTTACCAAGGTATATGGCCTCCATACAGTGGGGCCAGAACCCGGGCATACAACCCTTCACCCTCTATAGCCTCTCATTGGCCCCTAAAATCCAACAAGAATATTAATTGAAACACCTCAATCAACCTAAATAACCCAACCTACAC
>JBDJHY010244605.1:0-10776 GCA_039654485.1 Withania somnifera
ATTGTCCCCCAGTCTGACACCACTCAAGGCATTGAGTTTGAGCAGTCTGAGTTTGTCCCACCCAGTTTTGATTCGGCGTAGTCTTCGACCAGGCTCGATTCCACTATTGTATCTGAGTATGCAGTGCCTGAGCAATAGCTTGATTTGAGGGACTGTAGAAGATGTATAGGAACTGGTAAGAGAGGAGATTATGGCATTAATATAGGAGATATTATCTATGCCTAGGATACGTACCCCAGCTTCCACTCTACCTTTTCTAATTGTAGCACTATTCATCTGAGGACTAACTTCCCCATATTAGTCCCAAAGGATGTCCGGTTATTGGGAAAGAGGGCATCTTTGGGAGTTAATATTTTTATCCAGCCGACCTGGCCAAGAGATAGTGCAAAGAGGAGGAAATAGTTTCTAGAGAGTCCATGTGGGCTTACAGATAGTAGGAGGGGAGGATTTTTGGCCAGGTTGAGGCCCACAGAGTTTGGTCATTATCACATTCTGTGGTGATCAGGACCTCATCCACTTCCAATTGTTATATCTATGGATGTTACTACTTCAGTACATAAGGATGCCACTAAGCCCAATCGTATAGAGAGTGTTACCATGGTTCCACCTAGCACCACTATTGATATTGAATTGATCTTTCAGGGGAACCCACACAGCGTCCCGATGCCTACGGCATCGCAAGGATGTTCATATCCCCTTGTTCTTTATTTTTTGGGATTTTTCATGATGGTGCATTGATGACAATCCATAGGATTTCTATTAGAGGTGGCATTCTGCCACTTGCAGGTTCTTCTTGTTGTGCTTCTTTCCCCCTCCCCTGCCCCTCCCCTCCCTCCACCAAGTACTATCAAGTTAAATTGGCATGTTTAGGATGTTATTTTTATTTTCTGTGTGTCTTTGTGTTGTGTATAAATATAGGGTCTATTTTGGATATTTCATGCTATTCTGTTGGAATGACACAAAAATGCACTTGTTGTTTTGATAAAAATGTGAAATATGAAAAAATCGGACCCCCTTGAAATTTTTTGTTTATTGTTGGATATCTATTGGTTGTTAATTGAATCTTAGGACCTATTTTTGACATTATATATCGACTTGTGATTAGAACTTAAGTTTGTAATTGTGTTCATTACTGATAGTAGATATTGTGATTAGATGCCATTGAGAGTTTGACATTTTTGTTTTCGAGTCCCTTGTGTGGGTCTCAGCCAGAACTTTCTTTGTTAGTCACACTAAGGTGATAGAATAGTCGGTAAGAAAATGATCATAGGACATCTTTGTTATTTAATCCACTTAAGCCTAAAAAGACCAAACCAAATGAAAATCGTATCCTTTATCCCAATTTTGAGCCTATTGGCCTTTTTCTTTGTTTTAACCCTGTTACCTTTACCTTTCTATGTGTAGACTTCCCTATTTTTCCCTGGTTTCTCCAAGGACACTAGTCCTCAACTAAAACCAAAAGCCTAAGTTGAGGTTGGGTATAATAAGGATGGCACAATCATAGTCAGAAAGCAATAATATGGTTAATAGGTGTAAATCAAAGCTCAAAAGAATGAAAAAATTACTAAAATAGTAAACAAAGTTATAAAAAAAGGAAAAATAATCGCGCTTAAAACACACAAGAGAGAAATAAGGGGAAAAAGGAATATGGAAGAGAAATAAGTGGATTAAATAGCATAGTGTCGTATGAGGGTTAGTCACTATTTTCCCAAATATACCACTCCCAAGTCTGAGCCTTTGTTACAAGATAAAAAGTCCTATAGCGATCTGAAACCGACTATTTGAAAATCTAAGTACTGAAAATAAGGGGAAAGTGTGTGTATTGAGTACACTCACTAGGTTGACTTCATTTGTGAGAGTGGGCTCTTTCGTTTAGTTCCACATCGGCATTCGATTTAATATGAAAGGGAATTCTTTGCCTGAGGGAATCTTGTTTGGTTATTTTCTAATTAGTTGGTTGAGTCAATATCTGTAATTTATATTCTATCACATGTTAGATAATGTAATGTTAGTCTTAGATCCTAGGATGTTAGCTTAAGTCAAATTGATAATACATGGCTGGTTTTGAACATGTAAGTGAGGGGTGTCGAGAAGAATATGCATTGAACTAACTTATGGTTGTTATACCTATGCTAGAGTCCTTGTATTTATGCATTGTTTTATTTAGTATTGCCGCTTGAGGACAAGAAATAGTTATATGTTTAGGGTGTTGATGTGTCAGTAAATTATGACACTAGCACTAAAACAAGGGATTTATGGTTGTTCTTAAGCTATATTTTGTGAGTTTTATATGTTTTTTGAGTATTTGTAGGGATTCTAGTATAGGAGAAGATTAGGAGCAAGATGTTAAGTTTCTGAGCAAAGTGTTAAGAGACGGGGACTAGGATGGTCCGTACCAAGATAGGACAAACAATACTGATTCTTGTTCTGAGTAGCTGAATGCAGGATTGGAGGGAAGTTGCTAGGTTTTAGAGGATGAAGGGAGGAACTGTTGTACCTCTTAGGGACGAAAGGTACTAGAGAGCTGACATTGGATGCTAATTTATAGCTGATGAAATTTCCCAAGTATATTGGAACGATTGTATGGACGGATCTTATCTTCTTAGGACGTTCCGTAGTAATGCACGTCTAAAAGGTGCCTGAAATAGTGAAGGGTTTTGAGTACAAGTATAGAGATACAAGAGAGGGGATGAACCGTACCGCCTTAGAATGGTCCATCCGTAGCACTGATGTTGAAGACTTGAACAAGTAAGAAGAAAATTCCCAAGTGTTGAAGGACGGTCACTGGGACGGACCGTACCTAGCCAAGACAGTCCGTACCCTGACCTACCCCACCTGATTTGGCCCAGTATTCTCCTATTCGATTCGTGAATAAATTCCATGCCTATATATACTTGTTTTTAGGTATTTTATGGGATTACACACTATTACATACTGTTATACACTTTTGGGTTGTGAGTTTGAGTTTCTTTGTTGAATAAAAACATCTTTTGAGAGTTTATAATTTTATTTTGTTGATCAAATCTTATTTCTCCATCATCATCATTCCAATTCATTGGTCATCACTTGTAAGCATTATTACCATGATTTCTCTACAAATTAATTGCGATGATAAACCTAATCACGATTAAAAACCATGACTAATTAACAAAGTAGGTTTAGGCACAAAAAGTGATTCTTGAAGGGTGTTCATGCATGTATTGTAGGGTTCTTCATATTAATTTCTTTTTAACGAGTGCATGGGTTAAAATCACGCTTTTATTCTATAGGAAAAGAATACTACGATAGAGATTTGGAGATTCTATCTAATTAACCTTAAATCTGGTAGAGTTGGTTAAATCTGAGATCAATAATCGGTGGTTTGTATGGAAAGCACTATGAGACTTGGAAAAGATTAGTGTAAAGTCACTTAATCAGGGCATGGCGACTTTTGGATGCAACTAACCCATGGATTTTTCTTGCATAGAACCTGAATAGATCACTAGTACTAACACCTACGAAGTTATGAAGTTATAGGGAACACAATCCTAGGGCCTTCATCAATCTAGTTCACAACTAAAGAAATTTACTCTTTCATTACTATTTAATGATCATACTTATAACTAAAACACCAAATTTATTTTTTGCAATAATTTACTTAGAAATACGTACTAAAATAAGACAACGTGCTAATAGATGATATTTCAATGTATTCCCTATGGGATCAACCAAAACTCTTGGTTGGGTTCTATATTTGATAGCGGCTGTTCCACGCTTTGAAAAGAGGTGTAATTTTATGTTCCATCAAATTTTGGCATTGTAGCCAGGACGGATTGAAGTAGTCTATTAGTATTTTATTTTTACTATAGTAGAATTTCTCAAATTGTGCTCTTCTTTGTTGTTTTTGTCCTTCCATTGGGCTCACAAATATTTTATGTCCTTTATTAAAAGTTCTAGTGATCCATTGTTGCCTTTTGATACTGAATCCACCATATTTTAAGAAACGTGGCTCAAGTAGTCAATGAAGTTACTACTACTGCAGAAAGAGTAGCAGCACAGGAGGCTGCTAAACTTGCAGATGAGCAAGAGTGTCAGGATCAGTTTAATCTGAACCCATGGAAAAATGTTGATGATGATGCAGATGATGGTTCAGAGGAACTGGAGCCATTGTAATCCCACCACTTAGACCAAGTACCAAGTTCAGTATAACTAACACTATGATCTAACTGCTAGACTTGAAAGCATTGTCTAAAGGGACAGTTGGGGATGATCCAAAACTGCATTTGACTAATTTTTGGGGAATTTATCAGTCATTCAAAATTATTGGGGTTAGTCAATTTGTCATCTAACTCAGGTTGTTTCCCCCATTCACTTTAAGATGAAGCAATTATATGGTTGGACGAACTCTCAGAAGGCTCAATCACTACATGGGATGAATTAGAAGGTGTACTCCTGGAATTTTTTCCCACTGTCTAAGATGCTGGAACTCATAGATAAAATTAGTAATTTCTGGAAGAACCAAGGGGATGCACTACATAAAGCATGGATGCAATTTAAAAACAAGTTGAAGCAATGTACTAACCACAGGCTCCAAGATTACTATATTAAAGGAGATATTTTTTAGGTCACTAAGTTCGAATACCAAGACAGTGGGTGACTCTATCATGAGTGGTGTATTCATGACGCATAATTTTGATCTTATCAATGAGAAATTAGATAATGTTAAAAAGATAAATTGGTCTTGGCATACTTAGGAGCCAGATGTGGGAGATAGTGTTAACGTAGCCTTAATGTCAGCTGAGAAGCAAAAGAAAGAGGATGAGAGGTTACTTAGATAAAGAATATATGCAAAAACAAATTGATTTAATAGAGAAAATTATATTGGTTAATGTTAATGTTGCATCATCAAATGGTAAAGCCTCTACTCATGATGATGACTAGTATTCTGATATTGAAGAAGGTGCGGAGAATATGAATCAATTGGGAGGTTACCAGGCAACTGGTAATCAAGTTTGAAACTTTTGAGAAAGAGATAATTGGATGAGGAGAGATAATTATAAATGAGACACTTATCAGAGAGATGACGACTCAAGAGAGAGGGGGTTGTATGTGCCCCCAAATGGTAGATATAGAGAAGTTGGAAGTTCTTCCCATTTGGATGAGATGATGGAGCAGCTTTTGAAAAAGTTGGAATCCTCTGAGAAGGGGATCAAGGAAATCAAGAATAACCTTGGCAATATGATGTAGCTCGTAGATTCATACTTCACTGCCAGCAACTATTTCGATACCCAATTTGGCAAATTTTGCCTCTTTGAATCAAATGCAGAGAGGAGAATTTTCAAGAAACACTATTTCCAATTCGAGGAATAGTGGCCATGTCTTAGCCAATACTACAATGAGAGGTAAAATGGTTAAAAATTCACCTAAGGTAGTTGTTGTTGATGTACATGATGAAGCTGAGGTTGAGGTAGATGGAGAAGATACTAAATGTGAGATTGTTGTAACTAACAAAATAGATAAGAAGAGTGAAATAGGAGAAATCTTCCTATCGATCATGGAAGCAGAGACAAAGGGGAAGGAAAAAGAGTCTACAAAGACAATCATGTCTATGCCTAGGCCTCTTCCTCCCTTCAAACCAGCCCCTTAAAATTAAAGTGAAAGATGGAAAATACCATAAATTCTAGACTATACTAAAGCAATTATCCATTTACTTCCTTTGATAGAAGAATTTGAGAAGATGTCGGGTCATGCGAAGCTCGTGAAAGATTTGATTACCAAGAAATGGACTGTTACATTAGATCTTAAGGATGAGTTGCACCATTGTGGTGCTATTTCTTTATGGTAATTGATGCAGAAGAAAGAAGACCCCATTAGAGTATTCCAATTGTCAAAGTATTTTTGCATTTTTTCAAGCCAATATTAATTTAATGCCACTTGTAGTATATATCTAGTTGGGCTTGGGAGACCCCAAACCCACATTTGTGGTTACTGATGGTGGATCGCACTGTTAAAAAGTCTATCAATATTTTATATGATATCTTTGTGAAGTTTGAATCCTTTATATTTCCATCTGAATTTATTATTATAGATTACAAAGTCAATTTTGAGGTGCAAATTATACTTGGGTGACCATTCCTTGCTACTGGGAAAACATTGATGGATATGGAGCGGGGTGAGCTTAAATTCATGCTAAATAACCAAGAGGTCACTTTTAATGTTCTGAACATGATGAAGTTGTCTAGTGAGTTGAGGGTGCTGTAAGTTATTGATACCATGAATGAGTCAGATATTATTGATGTTGCTCCTTCGAAGGAGATATTCATGAATGAGACCCTAGATACGGTAATAACTAACTTGGAGATAGTTTTATTTGCTGACTTCGGTGAGATAGATCAAGATTTGAATTTCCTGGAGTCTTCTAATATGGTCTGAATAAGTTGTACTTGGACTTAAATAATAGGGTGTCTCCTCTATAAGGCCATCTATTAAGAAGCCCCTTGTTCTGGGTTGAAGGCTCTCCCTTCTTATCTTTGCTATGTGTTCCTTGGAGACGGGAATACTTTGCTGGTGATTATATTAGATGATTTGTTAGATCCACATGTTGAGTCTCTTATTTCAATGCTAAGACTAATCCAGCGGTCCATAGCATGAGTCATCAGGATTCCTCTTAATATTTGCACGTACAAAATCTAGTAGGGGAAAATGCTATACCTAGCGTGGAGAACCAATGGCATCTTAACCCACCATTGAAAGAGGTTGTTAAGGAAGATATAATAAAGTGGTTGGATGTTGGGGTGATATACCCCATCAATTACAGTTAATGGATTAGTCTGATGCAGTGTATGCCAAAAAAGGGGTAGATTATTGTTGTCCCTCATGAGAAGAATAAATTGATCCCCATGAACTGTGAATAGATGGAAGGTCTGTATGGACAATACTAAATTGAATGCATGGACCTAAAAGGATCACTTTCCACTACCATTCATGGATCAAATATTGGATAGACTAGGTAGGAAAGGTTGGTACTATTTTTTGGATGGTTATTCAAGTTACCATCAGATATCAATTGTGAAAAAGGATTAGGAGAAGACCACCTTCACCTGTCCCTATGGAACTTTTGCTTTCCATAGCATGCCATTTAGTTTATGCAATGCACGGGCCACTTCCAGAGGTATATGATGGCTATATTTAGTGATATGGTGGAGGACATGATCGAGGTATTCATGGATTATTTTTTTATAGTTGGGGACTCTTTTGGTGATTGTCTAGCTAATATTTCCAAAGTACTAGAGAGATGTAAGCAGACTAGTCTAGTACTGAACTGGAGAAGTGCCACTTCATGGTGCGTGAAGATATTTTGTTGGGGCATAAGATTTCTTCCAGAGGGATAAAAGTGGGAAGAGCCAAGATTGAGATTATTGCAAGATTTCCCCCTCTATTGTCCATGAAAACTATTCTTAGCTTCTTGGGAGATGCGGGATTTTATCAGAGATTTATCAAGGACTACTCCAAACTACACATACAATGTGCAAACTTTTGGAGAAAGAGGTAAAATTTATTTTTGATGATGCATGCATTAAGGAATTTGAATTCCTTAAAGGAAAGCTGGTTACGTCTCCCATGATTGTAGCCCCTAACTGGTCACTTCCCTTTGAGGTTATGTTGATGCTAGTGGAGTGGTTTTGGGTGATATTCTAGGACAGAAACATGAAAAGTTATATCATCCAATCTACTATGCTAGTAAAGTGATGAATCCTTCATAACGAAACTACACGGTGAAAGAGAAAGAATTATAAAGCCCACTCAGCGTTGAAGTACCTAATGACAAAGAAAGACACAAACAAGGCTAATTTGATGGATTCTTCTACTTTAAGAAGTTCATTTTGAAGTGATAGACCAGAAAGGGGTAGAAAATTAGGTGGCAGATCACCTATCGAGGCTGGGGGTGGACACATTAATTCTGAGAAGCTGGAGACCAATGATGAATTTCCAGAAAATAAGCTTTTGGGTGCATCAGAGGACTTGATACCATGTATGCAAACTTTGCCAATCTCATTGTTTCTAATTTTATGCCAACAGACATGAATTTCAATCAAATAAAGAAGTTTATGCATGATGTTCGAGATTTTTTTGGGGGATGAGCCCTATTTACTTAGGTTGTGTATGTGTCTCAGAAGCAGCGATGTTGTGCATATGGAGGCCTGTCATAGGTCCCTTATTTGGGGTCATGTCACGACCCGATTTCTCGGATCATAATGGCACCTACTATCTCAACAGTAGGAGAACCAACCTGTAGCTTGAAGCAGAGCGCTATGCATCAATAGTGGAAAGCACAAGTACAATAAACAAGTTATAAAGGGAGGGGATATAACTAAACTACGAAATAAAACATCAGAATCAATAAACTCACAAAAATTGGTATCTGTGAGATAAATATAGAGCCTCTAAGTACAGTGTATAAGCAAAAGTCTAATATAAGTATGTCTCTAAAAATACAAAAGAGAAAATAACCCCATCAGAATAGAGAGCAGGAAAATCTAGACGCCAAGCTCATCATGTGTCTCTAAAAGTATCAGCAAGTAGGGATGAACAGCAATCTATAAATCAACATCAGGCCCTAGTACTCAGATCTGCACCAAGGGAAACAAAAGTGCAGTATGAGTACAAGTCACTGAAGCAACCCATACCTAGTAGGTTTTGAGGGGCCACTAGGCACATAAAAATCATAAAAGCAATAAATAACGAAATACAAGAAAGTAAGGTCACGGATGAAAATGATATAACATGGAAGATAGCTACTCAGATAGGAAGCAAGTAAACATATACACATGTATTCGCTAGCTAAAACATCAGAATAGGATCTCAGGAAAAAAGAAGAGAATGTACCCGGAATCCTTCCAACGATATACATAAACAACAACACTAAGTAATCAAAAATATGGATAAGTAAACAAGGAGAGAACATGGATGATATACTGGTAACCTCAAAGTAAGAATGGAATGAATAGTCAAATGATATCTCACATAAATATCCCATATAGCAACACAATCTCACATATAAATAGTAATGATAATTAAGCAGTAAATACAAAAAATTCATTAACCCAGCCAAACCCTCATAAGGATGGAAGCATACATAGAAAACATGATCACCCGTAGGCCTTGCATACGACCAAGGTCACACAGAAGCAAACAAGTACAAAAAAGTAAATACACACCAAGAAGTCATCAGTCTCATGTACACTCCTCCTCTGGTACCCGTAGGCCCAGTAGGCAGGATCCATGAAAGGCTAACCCTAATTCCCATATATCCCTGATCCATGCTATACCCTTCCTATGGTCGACGTAGCCTAGAGGCAGTGGTCCATGGAGGTATACCCACCACGTACAATCTCTAACTCCATCCAAATCTCACATCCCAAACCATAAAATCTCTTAGAGTCTCATAATTAGCATCTAATTCCTCATAACAACGGTCTCATCAAGTCATAATCTCAGCAACTTCAGGGCGTTCAATGGCTCAATATAGTAGTATCACCAATGTACTCAAGGAATAGTATCCAAAATGGTAATTTTAGGCAAGTAGAGGTGTTGGTTCGTTTATCGAACTTGTCGTTTGTAATTTTGAGGTGTTGGTGGAAATTTCATAAATTTTAGCCTAAGGGTTGACTTGGTCAACATTTATCCCAAATGACCTCAAATTTTGATTTCGTCTATGCCATTGAGTCCGGAATGTCATTTTGGGTGCCCGTTCATAGTTGTTTTGCGTAAATTGGTCTCTAAATGAATTTCGAGTGATAACTCAAAGCATTTTCTTCCTCCTGGTTCTGTTGTCAAAACCTGCAACCGGTGTAGGATTAATTGTTCTTCACGATCGAGTTAATAGTTCACACAGTCGCGGTTCAATAACAAGTGAATCTACACAATTGCGTAGGTGATGCACGCGATCGAGATTCCTTATTCCAGTACTCTACATGGTCGCGTAATAAAGTGACGTGATCGCAATGTATAATTTCGTCAGTTATATAAAAAAACCTGCACGACCCAATCTTTTATTTTTTTCAAAAACAGTAAGTTTCCACCCATTTTTGAGAAAAAAAAAACTCTCCCAAATATCATTCAAAGGCTGAGAAAATTTCTCATATTGTTGCTCTTCGATTTCTACGCATTTTGGTTAAGTTCTTCGTTTTAATTCTTATATTTCTTGGTTTCCTCCATTGGTGGCCCCAATTGATGAAGTTGATTAAATCATGCCATAATCTGTATATTATTGCATAATCCTTCATTTTACGAGTACATTTTGCTTCTAGTATAGTTAATACATCGAAATTCCAATATTAATCCATAAAAATTGCATTTTAACCCTATTATAGTTAAATCTGTCCAGGGTGTTTTGAAGCCATTCCCATATTCAAATTGTTCTCAATTTTGGAGCACGGTTTCTTTTAATATTAGGACCCCATGGTAAAGTTTATTTCAGTTCTGTTAAACGAACCTTACAGGTCCAATTTATGCCCGATTTTGGGACCAGTACAGAACTTAGCAGAAATTATACCGTTAGACACGTATTGACATATAGAATACTTTGACGCAAGTTTCAGAGCATTTGGAGATGTTTGTTATCAGTCAGAGTACTATTCGCGAGCCAAGCAACTTCATTAGTTTTGATTCTTTCTACTTCTTAATTTATTCAGCTACTATTTATTTCACTTGTACTTTTCATATTTGATATAGTAGTCCTCCACTTCAGCTTCCAACTACGGGGTTGGTTTTCCTACTAGTGGTATAGTAGGTTCC
>JBDJHY010244614.1:0-10776 GCA_039654485.1 Withania somnifera
CTTCATCCTAAGAAGACTGAAGAAGAGCAAGAACATCGGGCATTCCTATTCCGAAAAGGCTAGCTGCTGATTTCACTTAACCTCTCCTCGGTTCACTTTAGATTGGCTTCGAAGGATTCTCTCTCATGGATTTGGCTTCTATTTAATACTTTTTGAATATTGAATCTAACTACTAGCATCGGTCCCTGCTATGCCCTTGCTTCTTGCCTTATCTTTTATGTTGAAACTAATCTAAATGGAAGCCTATAAAATTTCCAAGGTATTCCCAATAACATATGACAAGCCAACATCGGCACCACATCACACAAGATCTCTTCATGGTATTTGCCAATGCTAAATTTGGTCATATCTTACTGAAGGACCTTCATCTCACCACTACCATTGATCCATAGTAGCTTGTAGGGACTTGGATGTTTTGTAGTGGGGAATTACAACTACTCTACCAAAGATTGACTCGTCATATTGGTGCAACTACCACTATCAATGATCAATGCACATACCTTATCCAAGTTTTTTCACCTTGCATGGAAGACGTTTTCTATTTGATCATGTTACTCCTTAACAAGTGCCCCCATGATCCGCCTTACTATACAAGAAAGGTTAACATTAACCATTTACTCATCTTCATCCTTTGTAGTAAATTCAACCCTCTTCATGAGGCAAGAAAAAATAAACTTCTTCTTTATCATTTCACCATCATCATACGTGGCTCCCCTTTCATCCTCACTTTTTCCTCCTTCATCTTTTCTATCTTCCTCACAATCATCTTCATCCTATGAGTGATACCCTCCATAGAATGCAACAATTATTCTTTTGTTTGGACACTTACTAGCAGTGTGTCCCTTCTCTTAACATCAAAAGCATTAGATAGTAGAGGGCAGAGGAAAATTAGGTTTTACAATATTACCCCACTTTGGCTTGTCATACACTCTTGATGTGTAGTCAGCTTTGGTATGGGTAGCTTGAACACTACCCTTGGACTCCTTTGGATATGATCTCTTCAAGTTTTCACCCTTGTCATTCTTCTCCCATGGGTTAGAGTAAGAGCCTTTGGTTTTAATGGCCTTCAATTTTTTCAAGTCTTCCTCTATCTTCAAAGTGTCTCAAAATGCCACTTCTAAGGTATCATAGTTCTTGCGTTTCATGGGTCTCAACACCTCAAACCTCAAATTTTCAATGAACCTCATCACTGTGTATTGACCTTTCTCCTCAAGATTGGACTTCATCCTCAAATTTTCAAATTCATCATAATATTCCTTGACACTCTTGGGGCCTTTCCGTAACATGTAGACCTTCTTGAGAAGTTCTTGGTAATAGTTGGGTAGAAAGTACCTCAATTCCATCATCACATGTAACTCTTTCCAATTGGGATCATAAAGACACTATGAAGTTCTTTTTCTCTTTTCTTGGATTCTTACTACGTAGATGCATATCCCTTAAGTTATGTGAGAGAATATTTGGATTTCAATGCATCCGAAATATTATATGTCAGAAACATCCTCACTTTGTATCTTTCATTCAATAAGTACTTCCTTTGAACTTTGGGAGAGTCTTCTTTATGTTTCTCAAGCTACGATCAAAGTCATTTTGATTCCCCATTCTACCTCCTCAATATTCCCACATCCTATATCCTCTATGTACCCCATGCCTATTCCCACTAACTTCCCAATGAGGTTTTCCTCTGTGCCCATAGCCTTGGTCCCAACCAAAGCCTTGTGCTTGCCTCCTATATTTAGGCTCTTTGTAACCTTCCTGCCTCCTTTCCCCCATACCTCATCAAGGTCAAATTTATTATGCACTTTATCATACTAGGGGTTGTGGTATAGGTAGTCTTGAATGAGAGTTCATGTGTGGTTTTGGGGAGGTGGCATCATGGAACCATGTAAAGGAACAATGAATACACTTCTTTATGGAAATGGAATTGGATTGCAATCATGTACAATGGTTCAGTGTTCTTGAGGAGGAATAAACAGTTTCAATTGGGATGTGGAGCTCTGAAGTTGGGGTGTCTTAGAGTATTATGGTGTAGGAAGGTTGGTTGTTGGTGGAATCTTTGGCTTCGAGTTAAAATTGGTAGGTCATTCATTGAAATTGACCTGGGGATATGGTTGTGGATTGTTCCAAACTCCTCTTTCTCTTCTCCCGACTCATCTCTCTAGGTGAATCTCTTGTCATTATCCTCCACTCTACTCAACCTTTCCTCAAACCTCCTCTTCTTCTATTCATTTCGGTAAGTTGCTTCACAGTCTCCATTAAGGAGTTTGCAAGAGCATTAAATGTTTCTCCTTAAAGGTGAGACATGGTACCTATAAAACTCAACAAACTTGTTAGTAATAAAAGGCTCAACCACTCTTGTGTGTGTGTGATCTCCCTTACCTCTAGAGTTCATTCGAGATTGCTCGTCAAGATTTCTTGCTTTTACGAAATCAAAGATCTTCTATCCTATATGGTAGAGTGGAGTCTTATCGACACACAATGGACTAAAGAAGATCACTTGAATCAAGAAGTGACAACGATAGTATAAAGAAATAAAATCTTAAAAGAATGGGTATGAAAGAATACAAACACAAAAACTAGTTCACTACTATGTAAAATGAGTACTAAGTGTCAACTAGTTGTGGAATTAAGATGATGTTTGGGAATGAAAATAGAGATTGAAAATAGAATTGAGTTGAGTTTAGATGTTATCAAGATTTTTAATACACAATTAGGAGCTATTTTTATCACTAAGGACCGCCGTTGATAAGGGCGGACCGTTGCCTCAGTGCTTCCACCACCGTCCAAGGAAGTAGAACACTTATGCAAGGTCTCACCGCTATCTAAGGAGCACATATCGCCGTCCACTTAGGAGGTACAACCGTCTCACACAACCCACCGCTATCCTTCATAGAATGTTCAGCTCACTCCACCACTTGAACGCTATTTGAGGGTGGTCCGCCGTGTAGAAGGGCGGTGAGAGATGGCGGATGGTGCTTAACTGATTTCCTAGGAAAATTGCCTGGGACGTGCATGGGATACTTAAATTCAACTTGATTATACTTGTACCCCTTGGTACTTTCCTATTTTACGAAAATACCCAACTTCCAAACACTTTTCTTAATCAATTATACACCTATTTCAAATCAAACTTCAACAAATTAAAGAACACTATAACAAGCTATGAATATCTCCAAGAACACTATGAACACTGAAAAACTCAAATCGTACAAATCACTCTGAAATCGGATGAAACTTGTTTTCTAGGTACCTAATGACTTGTAGACTTCAATTCTGATAGATCAAACAACAAACCCCAAAGTTGATGAAGGAAATTCAGATCAAACGTACTTTTTGTTCATCTTCTTCACTTGAATGTTCATATGAAGATAATGAACACTATGAACTTCAAATTCCCAACTACACTTCAATCAACTTGGAATTGCACCAAATTTTAGACACGCATTTCTCAACCCTTGGTGAACGATTTCCACCACCTTTCGACAACAAATTCAGCTTGAATCACAGCAAGTTGTTCCAACCTTGATACAAGCTAAGAATACTTAAGAATAATATATTTCAAGCTTGATACGACCTCAATTTGATTCCCATAATTCTTGAGATTTAGAGAACACGAATCTACAACTTTTAACAAGCAACAATAACCAAATCTCTCTGAATCTGAGCTTGAATTTTTGGATTAAAAGATGAATACACAAAACAACCCAAATTTTAGACAATACCTCAAATCTACTCCGATTCAGTTAAAGCTTGAGATTTAAAGTCCTTGAAATTTGGCTTGAAGATTGAAAGATCCAAATCAAACCAAAATTTGCACAAATTTCAGAATTGCTTGAGCTAAAAAATATCAACAATGGTGTAGGTCACAACTTGAAATTAACTCAAATTCAATGCTTATGAACCAAATTACTAGGAGAACAATTCCTAGTAATCAAAATTAAAAAACAAACACAAATTGAGTTGATTCTCAATTGTTTTGGAAATTTTGCATTTTCAAAATTCTTATAGTTTTTTAATTTAGAATCTGGGATTATAATCCGGTGAAACAAATTATTAGCCTAGGATCTGATAACAAATGATATAGCCCACAATACTGATCAACATTCAAAGATGATGAAGAAAAAAATAGAAACTATAAATTGAAAAATATGCAGATCAGTATTCCAACTCATTCGACACTAAAATCCAATTGATTCACCCACAAATAGAAGATTTGAATGGCCGATCAAGAAATATTCTCTACAAGTAATCAAGGATTAACCACCTTAATCCTCCAAACTACGATTATGTGAAAACTAATAGGATTCTAAATTGTCTAAATTGGAATCTAAGCTAACTATTACACTCCAAATGAAGAATCAAAATGTGAGATATTTGTTCCTCTGAAAACTCCCAGAAAATAAGACTAAGTAGGCCTTATATAGTTTAGTCTTATTACAATCTTAGCCCATCTAGGAGGAATTTAAAATGTAACCACATTTTAAAAAGTAGCCATATTTCACCAGCAATGCTTCTTAAGCTGTGTACTTCATGGTGGTTTGAATATCCCTAATTCCTTGGAGATTCATCTTCCTTCATCAAGTCCTCAAACACTATAAATCACTCCATATGACTCTTAAATGGCCTCCAACACATTCTTGTGCTTGAACAAATCTTGGATTTGTTGGAGTTCTCGAGCTTGACTCTTTGTAAAAGGTCTTAATGGTATGATGGTTTCCTAGGTGTTATCAGGTGGAGCATACACAATTATACTTTGGATGTACGTTCCATCTACATTCATATGTATGTTACTTTTTGCATTTGCTTTCTTGGATGTACCTTCTGGTTGTATAGAAAGCTAGTGGATGAGCTTTACTTGTTTGTATCTCTTGTTATTATGGGGTGCCACAGAGATTCTCTCTTATTTACTATTTTGATCTACTGTTCTGGGATAGAGTTACATCTGCTAGATCTCCTTTCATGCCTTCTTGTTGTTGTACCTATTGGTTGTTAGTTATTCATTCTGTTTTATTTTTTGAGGTTACCAGTATAACTCAATTTCTATTATTTATTGACACTTCTTCTTGTTGAGTGGATTCAGGTATGTTCTCTCCATTATTTTACTTAGACCTTCCCTGTTTGTAGCTATTTACTTAGGGTATTTACCTATCATATCCTATTAGTTAGCTTCTCTGCCTGCTCTATTTATTTGGATTTCATGACTTGTATTCCTTATCTATATATTTACTGCTTTTTTTTCGTATATTTCCTTGTTCGGCCTATGGTGCCTATAGGTACCTGTTGGTTTAGTACTCATACTATACTTTTGCATCTTCTTGATGATATCCGCATTTTTACACATGCTTCTAGATGTACCAATTTTGAGCCCCTGATTTGAGTCTGAATTCGTTGCTGAGTAAATGGTCACTCTTAGCATACAAAACTTCTCTTTTACCTTTTCCTTATTTCCTATTACTATCTTTTGTATTGTTGAGACAAATATTGTGTTTTCTTTCAGACTGGTACTCTTTTTAGTGGCTATTGTACCAGATATCATATTTTGGGGTGTTTTATCAACTGCTTTTGATTTTCTCTTATCTTTTCCCTTATAGATGTTTTTTATTCCGCTTTAGTTTAGTATTCATCCCTTGTGTTCTTGTTGGGTGGTTTTCCTATGGTGGGATATAGGTGCGCTCATGACTTGAGAAATCAGATCGTGATAACTTGGTATCAGAGCCCTATGTTCATTTATATCTTTGGTATATGTGCTAGTATCTAGTAGAGTGTTGTGGACCAGGTGTAGAGAAATTTGTATCATAACTCTAGAAAGCTATAGGTACATATTTAGTAATTCAATCTCTTTTCACTTCCATGTCAAGTGTGTATCGCAGTTGTTTTCTTGAAATCTCATTGGTTCTTGTTCGCTCTTATGCAGATGGCACATACACGATATTCAGTAGTAGCAGGAGATGCTACACATGTCTCACCCCTAATGCATTTATGTGTCGAGCCTGTAAGGTCCGAGGTCGAGCGCATGCTAATATAAATACTCCATCTAGAGCTGCTTTAGAAGTCAGAGCTGCAGAGACTAAAACTGAGCCTGTATCGGTATAACATCCATCAAAGGTACATGGATCTATTTTTTTCTCTTCTATCCCTTCATCAGTTCCATCCTTGACCTCAGATATAAGAGGGTTCTTGCTACAATTATTAGGTGTATCAGCTCAATCGACAGTTTGAGTGAGAACTTTTGCCCTAATTTCCTTTAGTTCGGGTACACCTCCAAATCGAGTACTCATGGTTTAAGGGTACCTACAACACCTAGTTCTTATGGTTTGGGTGTTCCACCATCAGTCTCATCATTTCTAATCCATGTGCCTCGAACACCAGTTTATCTTTTTCAGAACCAGTAATGCCTGCTTCATTTGTTGCTCTACCTATCCTTTCACATCCACATATGTATGACTTTGATCAGAAAGCGTTGGGAAAAGTTTTGAGATTGGTTCCTCTGAGATTTTTTGGCACTCCAGTAGAGGATCTGAGGGAGTTTATTCATAGATATGAAGAGTGGTTACACAACCTAATCTTTCTTGATTCCCATATTGTTAACTTTACTATGTATCAGATAGGTGGCCTCAAGGAGTAATGGAGGTCTTATTATTATACCAGGCCAGCTGACTTTACTCCTGTTACTTTGAACTTATTTCGAAATACATTTCTATAGAGGTACATTCCTCATATCGAGAAAGACTGTAGGAGAAAGGAGTTTTTGAATATTAAGGAGGGTTCTATGTCAGTTTCTGCATATGAGGTAGAGTTTCACAGGTTGTCCGCCTATGGTTCTAGCTATATCTCGAATGGCGAGGAGATGGTTCGTCATTTTGTTTAATGGATTAGATTCGAATATCCACCAGTCTGCCGAGGTATTAGTTGCTTCTGGATCATTTTAGACTATTTTGGAGCTGCATCGTACTATGGAGGGTCTTACTATTAGTGGGAGAGTTAGAAAGGGGAAGAGGCCCCTTCATCAGTGTCACGTTAGTGGATCGAGGCATGGTGGTCGATGTTCTGGTTCCTGGGGTAGGACCCCACCTTAGCATCATTAGTAGGGGAAATTTAGTCATCTCGTTTAGGCCTCTCTCGAAGCTTTTGGTAGTGGTTTACAGGGTTATAAAGGTCAGCCTTCGAGCCAAAAGCATACGGGTGTTACATCAGGCCGTTGTGGCCATTTTGGTTCTCCGGGTTTGTCTCGTCAGGGAAGCAAGGTGGGACTATGTTATACATATGGTGGTATGGTCCACTTGGCTAGATATTATCTCAGAAAGGTCTTGTTCAACCTATAGTTCAACCTCTAGCTATGCCAGCTCCTGTTCCACCACAGTTGGTTAGAGTTGTGCCACTGCAGAGAAAGGGAGGTGCATTCCAGGTCATGGTGCTCCTCGGTGCAGTAGGGGAGGTGGTCGTGGTGGTGGCCATCATCATTTTTATGTTGTGCCAGGTAGACTAGAGGAAGAGCCTCTTTTTCTATTGTGAAAGGTACTATCTATTTGTGTTATCAACCAACTTTGACTTTTTAATCTAAGCTCTACTTTCTCCTATGTGTAATCTTATTATGCTCTGTGTTTGAGTATGGCTAGTGAGCCAGTTCTTGTATTATTATCTATATCCACACTAGTAGGTGAATCTTTAGTAGTGGATCACGTGTTGAGATGTTGTTATGTGATTAATGGGGATTTGTATTTTTGGATATGATTGATTTTGTTGTGAAACTAGGCATGGAATGGTTATATCCTCATAGAGCAGTCATGGATTGTAATGCCTAGACCATGACTTTAGTTGTGTTTAATACATCCCCGATCATATGGCATGTTTGGTTAGTCACGTACGAATGAGGATCATATCTTGCATTCAGGTTAGTTTCTTATTTTCTCATGGTTTCTTGGCATATCATGCATATATTAGATATGTTAGTGTTGATTTTTCAACTCTTGAGTTAATACTATTATTAGTGAGTATCTCAATATTTTTTTAACTGACCTCTCTAGCCTATTACCTGAGTTAGACATTAATTTTGGCATCAAGTTAGAGCTGGGAACAAGGACATTTTCTATTTCTCCTTCGTATTGCACCTGTTGAGCTGAGAGAGTGCGCGACTCAACTTTAGAACTTGTTAGATAAGGTTTTTATTTGGCCTAGTGTTTTTCCTTAGGGTGCTCCTATTCTATTTGTGAAGAAGACATATAGATCTATGCTTATGTGTATCAATGATAGGCAACTTAATGGAGTTACTGTGAAGAATAAGTACATATGCCTCATATTAATGACTTGTTTGACCAGCTTCATGGTTCAACTATTTTTTCTAAGATTTATTTTAGGTTAGTTACTATCAATTAAGGGTCAGGGCTGAGGATATCCCAAAGGCAGCATTTAGGACACGGTATTGTTATTATGAGTTCCTTGAGATTTCTTTTGGGTTGACTAATTCCCATGCAGCCTTTATGGATTTGATGAACCGTGTGTTCAGGACCTATATTAGATCCTTTTTTATTATGTTCATCGATGATATCTTAGTGTATTAGACGAGTAGGGAGTATCATGAGAATCATATGAGGATTGTTCTTCAGAATTTGGGAGATCATCGAATTTTTTCCAAGTTCTTAAAGGTGTGAGTTTTGTCTTGAGTTAGTTGCATTTCTTAGACATTGGTGTCCAAAGAGGGTATTAGTTTAAACCTGACTAACATTGCAACTATTTGTGATTTTCCTAGATCGACTACTTCTACTGAGGTGCAAAGGTTTTTTAGACTTGATGTATATTATTAGTTCTATTGAGTGCTTCTCTTCTATAGTAGCGCCATTGACTAGATTTGGCTTGAATGGATGTTCCTTTCTAGTGGTAGGATGAGTGTGACTTCCTTTTTGAGGCATAAGATATCTTGACTTCTGCTCCTCTATTGGCCTTACTAGTTGAGGGTCAAGAGTTTTTCAGTATATTGTGATGCTTCTGATGTTGGTTTAAGTTGTGTTTTGATGATGCATGGTAGTGTGGTTGCTTATGCTTCGAGGAAACTTAAGGTTTATGAGTGTAACTACCCCACCCTTGATTTGGAGTTGGCAGAGGTAGTCTTCGTGCTTAATATTTGGCTCAAAAATTTGTATAGATTCCACTGTGAGATCTTTATTAATCTTCGTAGTCTTCAGTATATCACGAGTTAGAGGAAGCTTAATGTTTTCCATCGCAGATGGATCGAGTTGTTGTAGGACTATAAGAACTCTATTTTGTGCTATCCATGAAAAAAAATGTGGTACCAGATGCCTTGATCCGAAAGGCAGTGAGTATGGGTAGTTTGGATACTTTATCAGTTTCTATAAGGCTATTAGCTTTAGACATCCAGTCTTTGGCTAAACAATTGGTCAGGATTGGGATGTTCAATTCAGGCTATATTCTTGCTAATGTTGAGGCCCTTTCTACCTTTGTTTATCATATTCAGAAGTATCAATTCAAGGATCTAATTTGTAGTGACCCTTATGGTCATTTATTAAAAATATGCAACATTTTACATTCTGGAGTGTTTTAGTAGTTGCCCTAGGTCATTTATGACTTGCTGGGACCGTTTTTCTGATTTCCTGGCGACTAGGTTGAGAAAATATCTTAAATTGTCTGTTTTAGAGCCTAAAACTAAGTACTCATTGACTAAAGTCAACTTTCCTTTAAGAAGAACCCAGACATAAATTCAAACAATTCAGCTAGCTCTGGAATGCCAAACAAAGTCAAGATTGACCTTATGTTTGTGTTTCAGAGTTTTCGTTTGCAATTTATGTTCATTTGTGGATTTTAGTTATGTTTAAGGGTAATGTGGAGCTTGGGGGGGGTGGTATTTTGGTGTTTGGAGTTTTGGATTGGAATTTTGACACTTCCATTAGCTCCGGAATGGTAAATTTAGACTAGTTTAACCCTTGGTACTCTTCCCAGGGTGTTCATCCTCTATTTGAGTTGTTATGTGGAAAGTTAGAAATTTTCTAGTTTAGCTAAGTCTTGGTTAGGGTTCATTTTTGCTCAAACTACCCTCGATGTCACTTTCTTCGATTCCGTTGAGTCTGTAATGTGTTTTCCATATAAAATACATATTTGGTTTGTCAGATTTGGACTCTGTTATTATTATTCACATATACTATTGCATGGATTCCATTGAGTCTGTAATGTGTTTTCCATATAAAATACATTTTTGAGTTTGCTGATTTTCAAATACAGGCACAAACTAATTTATCGGTATAAATCGGTACCTATACAGTGTTATCAGTTGCTACGGATGCCAATTTATCGACATTTAGTCCGATAAATCGGTGCCTACTACCATTGCCAATCACCAAGGGAATGCTAATTTATCGGCACAAGTGGCCGATAAATCGATACCTGAGCCTTATTTCTTTAGTTTCCAATCATTTTTGGGAAAATATTTCATCAACTTTTCCCTCATTTTCTCTCTAAATTTGGTAAGGATTATCTGGGAAATTTCCCTAAAATCCATAGAAAAATTCCTTGAAGATCTTGTACGTCATCCCCACCTTCAGGTAAGTGATTTCATCCTTTAAATTTCATTAAAGTTAGAGTTTTTCCTCCATTAATGCCCTAGTTATGATTTCTTGATTCCTTCAATTATATCCTAAGTTATATGGAAATTCCTTGCTCTTTAGGGTTATTATACATCGTAGTAACGTTTCTTTTTCTGAATTCAACGTACAAATTCATAAAGGTTGAATCATAGCCCATTTTATACTCAATATTCTCTAGGCTATTCAA
>JBDJHY010244633.1:0-10775 GCA_039654485.1 Withania somnifera
TTTCTACATCTATTTCATCCATCATAATTTGATGATACCTAGCATAACAATCCACGAAAGATTGAAATTATGTTTGGCATAATTGTTAATGAGGATATGAATGTTGGGTAACAAAAAGTTATCCTTAGGACTTGATCTGTTTAGATCCCTATTGTCAACACAAATTCTAATCTTTCTATCTTTCTTGGAACTAGAACAATGTTGGCTAAGCATGTTGTATATTGAGCAACCCTAATCATAGTTGAACTTAATAGCTTCATGACTTCCTCTTTAATTTTGTCGGTCAAGTCTATTTTAAATGTACTTTTCTTTTGTTGGACGAAAGAAAATCAGGATGTGTAGGAAGTTTGTGTACTACCACATCAATGTTCAAACCCGCCATGTAATCATAAGACTAAACGATAACATCTCTGTATTCAAATAAAATGATTTAGGGTTTAATAGTTGAATCCCTGATATTCTATTTTGCATAAATACTTATCTTCATTTCTCTAATTTCTTCATTAATTACCAAATTTATTTCCTTAGTTTCATTTAAATTGGTCTTAGGTTTATCCTCGAATTGATCCACTACTTTTTTATCTCCTCATTAAATTGATCTTTATCAACATCTTGATTCATTATTTTGAGATTAGATAACTTTTTAGGATCTAGATGTGAGATCCACATACATGTCATGTTACTAAATTCGAGATTCTAAAATAAAATAAAATAACAGAAGTTAAAAAATAAAAGAGAAAGATGGAATTTACTAGGAAATATAAACTTTATTTTATTTAATTGGAATGATATGAGGGTTAGCATCAAAGCGACCTAAAGCTAAACTGGTTTACAACTCTGAGAATAATCCAAAATAGAAAACAACAAAATAAACTACCAAGTCTCCTTCCTTGCATGGAGAGGAGTGGCTTCCCAGTTGGTGAGCTTATTTGGGCTGATAAACTTTACGTCTGCATATCTAGGGCCTTCACCCATCTGAACCATGTTAATATTATGGAGCATTCCCTAAGTCCTTGACATATTTCATCCACATCATCATAGAAAGATAGATCATGATATCCTTTCCATTGAGATTTAAAAGTTTGACTAATGTGGGGGACTGACTTTAGGAATTTTCTAATCTCTTTTTATGCTCTGTTTCCCATTTCCCATCAGCTTTAGTTGGCACAAAACCAAACATAAAGGTATCTTTATTACCAAATGGATATATAAGGTGTACAATTCCTTACAAAGACACCTCTAATACTTTTCCTGGTTCATAGGAATTTTGTAGAATTTGGGTAGCCTTCATAACCAAAGTGGAAAAGAGGTGAGCCCCAGGGATATGCATACCTTCTATGAATTGATCGGCCGTCACCATTTTAAAAGTTTGATAAATAAAGGATCAAAACTGTTGGCTTTAATGTAATGACACTGAAGGGTCTCGATATGTGAAAAGACCCTCTTCTATGTGAACAATGATTTCATGTTTATCATGTTCAAACTTGACCAGTTGGTTCAATGTATATGGCACATCCCTAGCCATGTAAATCCATAGACTTCCTAAAAGTAGATTTTTAGGAAGTATCCATATTTATTATTTGAAACGTAATCCCAAAATCAACTGGTCTGGTTTTCAAAGCAAGATCAATGTCTCTAATTATGTCTCATTTTGCACCATCAAAAGATCGAACATTCACGTTGTTAGACCAAATTCTATCTATGCTAATTTTTAATTTTTGGAAATTAGAGAAAGGGAAGATGTCGAGACCTGACCCTCCATCAATCATTACCTCTTTCACGTAATGCCCTTTGCATTAGTTGTTAGTGCAAAGCTTTGTTGTGATTGGATTCTTCTATAGGAAATTCATCATCAATAAAATTGATTATGTTTTCCTCAAATATCCTATTAACCATCCTTTCTAACTGACATACTTTGGTATCTTTCTTGATGTACGCCTTATTCAAAAGCTTAATTAATGTTTGATAGTGTTCTTTAGAATTATTAATAAGGAAAAAAATGATATTTGAGATGGGGTTTTACTCAACTGATCAACAATGGAGAAATCTTGAGATTTCATCATCTCAGGAGTTCTTCATCTTCTTCATTTGTGAAAGATCTTTTCAAAGGCCCATGATTATTTTTGGATTATTTGACTCTTTTTAACTCTTCTGGAGCATAACACTTTCTAGAGTGGGTTAATTTTTCTCTTTCATTTTCCTCTTCAATAATTTATTCTGTTTATAAGTTATAAAAGTTTTTTTTGTAGTTACATAGGGATGATTTTCAAATTTGTCACTGAATTAGCATGACATGCCTTATAGAAACTGGTTTTTTCACCTTACCCATACCATTCTAATTTTGATGGACCTCGTAGGGCATCCCAAAACATATAGTTTTGGCCTATCCATTGATCTCTATTGATTTTTTAGGAACATACAATATCAACTTCTCAGAGACTCTGGAATTTGCAATAGAATCCATATCCTTCACAATTATTGATCCCTGTTGTATGGATTTGTTCATTTCATTTAGATATTCTTTGAGGTTTTAATTCTCATCATATCTCTATGTTATCGATCATCATAAATCATACCCACAACACGTGCTTTATTATTATTAGGAAGCGGGTTGTTAGTGACACTTAGTGCTTTCTCATTTTGTATCATAATTATTTTATTTACAATTAACTTCTTAACATCTTTCTTCAAAGCCCAATAAATTTTTGAACTATGACCTTGTACATACAAATAATACTCATATCTAATATTTGTGTCAAAACCTTTCGTATTTGGGTTCATATAGTATGATATGATAGGTCCAATCAGTCCCAAATGTACTAATTTTAAAAACAAGATAAATTTTACCTTTTCTTTTGATCTATTCTATAATCAATCCTTGGACATACATTATAAGGTGCTTGAAAATTTTATTGTTGTGGATGAGAACCTTGTAGACTAGATGCTCACCGTCATAGGTGTTAAGGAGGTAGAGCATATGCTTGACTGTTGAAAATAGGATATTGAGGCGGAGTGGTAGAATACTTAGGATCTTGATGTGGGTAATAATGTTAAAGAGAACTAAATTTCCCCTGTTGAACCCGATCACAATTATAGTTCATCCCTTTTTCCCACCCTTTTCCTAACGTCATCATGGATCCTTCCTCTTTCTTTTTCCTTTTCCAAAATTGCCTGACATACTTTGAATTGCTTGTATGGTGGATTTTAGGTCTTCTAGACTCATAATTTTTTTATACTTTATTCCATTTTTCACCATCTATCCAATTTTAATTACCTTTGCAAAAGTCTTGCTACTACGAAAAGTAAGAACGAAAATAATCAGGCTCTTAAGCCTGAAGGTAGACATTAATTAATTCATCATATTTCATTGGTGGCTTGACCTTGACTGCCCGTTCTCTCTATTTTGGCTTATTCTCTGAAAGTTTTGGATGGTTTCTTCTTCACGTTAGTGAGGGCATTGTGATTGAGAACTATATCAATATTGTTTTGAAATTGTCGGACGAAAGCCTGATCCATGTTGTCCCAAACATTCCAATGAGAAATGTCCTGATCAATAAAACATTCTAAGCCTATCCCCATTAGAATTTCCACAAAATAGGCCATTATTAGTTCCTCTTTTCCCCCTTCTCCTTTAATTTGATTGCAAACCTCTTCAAGTGAGCCATAGGGTTACCATGATCGTTGTTTTTGTAGAACTTTAAGGTTTTGAATCCAAAAGGAAAATGCACATATGGGGACATACAAAGATCCTTAAAAGAGATACTCTTGTGCCCTCCTTGCACTTGAATATTCTTAAGTTTTGCTCTATACTTTTCTTTTTCTTAGCCATTTCTTTGTTTTTATCTTCTTTGGGAGTTTTCTCAGCTACAATGGGAAACTATATTGATGCAGGTGGTAATACAAGTTCATAGAAGTCACTTAAAAAACTGTATTGATCATGGATAACTTTGAATGAAGGCTCACTTTTGGATTTCTGGACCAATGTCGATTGCGGGATAATACTAGTTTATGTAGCTAGTATAAAAAGTGCATTACTTATCATAGGTGCATTCAAAGGGATCACTGTGAGCATTCTAGCAATGTTTGATGGGTTAATATATGGATCACATTCAGGTGGGTAAAGTGGATCCATTGTTGGTATTTATATGGGAGACGATGCAACCACATTCGATTATCCAGGAATTAAGGAGGGTGGGCTTGCCCAATCCAGTCTTGGTCTATTTCATCCATTATTTATTTCAATATTCTCACCCCCTCCAGTGAGGCTAATTCTTGTTGAACCAACAGATTCTAATCTCATTCATTATCTGACTATGTTCCTTTGCTGTGACCCATTTTCTTTTTTCATTTTGATATGGTATTTTATGGATGAGACGCCAACATAACCATAAACCAACCACCTTGCAACTTTCTCTTCAGAGATAAAAACAAATTTCTTAGAAGTTAGTGTAGATACTTATCGCACATTGTATGTCATACACCTAAGTAGTATTCATTCCTAAATTGAACATGTATAAAGTTTTCCTGTTTCATTCTGTCTCTTGGGTGAATTAATTTTAGCTTATTTCTTATTAGACACATATTTTTTCTTCTCAAAACTATTTTGATTGGACACATTAAGGGGTTGCCTATGTATCATGTTAAACATGAATCAGTTCATTGCATAGTTCATGAAGATCATAAACAAGATCTTTCCCCTTTTTAGATATATATATATATATATATATATTAAGATTTTAAGTTGTATATAGTATTTGGTCTTTATTTTTACAAATAAGTCTGGGTGTTTTTGTACTATTTAGTCTTCAGTTGCATATAATAATAAAATACTTGAAATACAACTAAATTAAATCTTTTATAAAACTTATATATATATATATATATATACATTTAAACCTCCTAAACATAAGATAAGAGGCTGACTCAGCAGTTGAGGGGATTATAAATTTAATTTGAGGTTCCCAATTCAAATTTCAAATATTATATTTTTGTTTTTCGAATTTTTTTGTAAAAATTCTAAATTCGACACTAGTAAAGACACTTATTTTAATAGCATATGAAATTATGTATTTTAATAGCAGTTTGTGTAATAATGTTACTTATAATTCTTTTTCCATCTTAGTACCGCCATTTAATGTGTACCAATTTCTACGAACCATTAAGCACAATACATATTTTGTAGTAAGGTAACAATATTTAGACAATAATACCCTGACCTACTTTACATAAAAATGTCAATCAACATGCACGTAATCTGCTCCCTTTTTCATATTTCCTACCTACAATAATTTCATTAAAAGATCATTAACTTTGTCTCTTCATGAAACAAACTCAACGAAAACTCGAGGGAGGATGAATCGTATCCATGTATATTAACCCATTAATTAACTCTTGTTCTAGTTTTGGTTCTCACACATAAAGTTAAAGAAGGTCATCAGAAAGAAGTCAATAATGATTAATTGGTCGAGGTTTTATGATTCATTCAGAACTGTTATAGGACGAGGAAGTAAGCAAAAGGTTACTAATGAAGAAAATGAAGTATATGAATTTAGGTGACTTGGATTTCATGGAGATTGAGATAAATGAATAATATAATTGCTCAAACTTAGGAGAAAGTATCAAGATTGAAGACTACAACAATGAATATGGGAGTAAAATTAGGATATCAAATGGGTGGATTGGATTAAAATTAAAGATTTTAATTAAGTTGAATTATTAATGGGGTTGAGTCATGATATGTCCAAATCTACTTTGGGTTGAAATTGGTTGGGCTAAAATGGATTGGAACATGACCCGCCCAATTTAACCCGCTTAATCTAAAGAATATTAACATACTAATATTTACTTCTTATAATCACAAAACATTAAGAAAAAACTATTTAAAAGGGGTGTGGGGGTGGGATTAGAGCAGGAAAAGAAATTTTTAAAATTTATTTTTTGGGATGTGATAAATTTTTTAAAGAAAATTAAAATGAATGGGGGTGGATAGGTTGGTTAGGGGCAGGGGGGATTGTTGTGGATGATTTTGAGACTAGTAAGAGATATTATCACTTATTTTCCCTAATTTTATAAAAAAAATTATTTTTCTTATTAAATGGGTTGACGTGGAGATTGAATTAGGCCCAGTTAATTTTTTTTTCATGGTTAAATTTAAAAAATATCAAACATTAAGCCCATGATTATTTGAAAATGACAAAAGTTTCATAATTATGAATTATAGCACAAATTTAATTGCTATACAACTTTTCAAACAGTTGTGTATTTGCTATACAACTTTCCAGGTAGTTGTATATTTGGCTATTATATAAAACTGACAGTTGTGTTTTAAAATACTATTGAAAGTTATCAAAATTTCAGTTGTACATTCAACCATTATATACAACTAGCAATTGTATTTCAAATACATATATAGTCTTCCTCTATGGTTCTTTTTAAACGTATATGTAATTTTTTTAAATGTATACAATTGTATATTTGTAAGTAACATTTGTATAAACATACTTTTCAGTCTTTTATTTCCAACTACAGTTGAAGTTTAATACAAATAGAGACCATTTATTTGTGTATGTATAAGTACTATTTGTAATATGCATATTTCAATTATATATGTATATTGAAATATTTAACATATTTGTTATATACAAGTTTAGAATATACAACTGCACTATATACAAATTAAAATATACATATTTTTCTACTGAACTCAACATACAAATGTACTACATATACAACCTATATACAACAATCTCAATCTAGCAACCTCCGTCTCCTCCCATTTCCAGTGAAAAAACTCAATCATGTCTAAGCTTTAAACTTCGATAAACCTGCATCTCCCTATAGAGATGCAGCATTCTGATAGTTGCTGAACATACAACACTTACTAGTAGCCGATGGATTAATGAACCTGCAATCAAATACAAGTTATTGGAAATGTCAAGTTCTATAAGGGAAATGGTCATTTCATGGAATTAATTTAAGTAAATACTAGCTTTGAAATTTTGACAGACTTTCCAGCATTGTAAAGATGTATTGGTGATTCAAAGAAACCATAAGACAAAAGCAATTAAATCTTTGATTTTGGAATCGTTTACGGGCAAACAACGCCAACTCCAGTGAAATCCTATGAGAAACTCGGCTTAGTATATATACAAAATTAAGTAATAGAATTGTGTTATACCTTGGGAACACGGAGGACTTCAAACCTCTTGCAATATTTTCATATTTGGAGAAACAATTTCTTCTTTTTTGTCTCTGTTCACGATGAGGTTGTTACTGGATTTATTGCTAATATTAACTTCAACTTCAGTATCATCATCTTTGGAATAAAATGATTTGAATTTCTCAAAAGGAAAACCATCAACATATATCGCCGCTGACAACTGATGCTGAATAAAGTCACCGACAATTTTAGACTCCATTGATTTATTGAGCGGAAGGGAGAAGAAGGCTTTGATTTTGCTATTTGTGCTATGAAAAGTAATTTTTTAAAACATTCTTTATGGATATTAATTAGGACTAGGTTTTTCAAGTATTTTTTTAAAATGGGTTGAAATTTAATGAGTTGAAATTGACCAATTATAAATTATCTTGAACCTAACAATAAATTTTGGGGTGAATTGGACGGGTCAACTTAAGCCCTAAGTAAAAGCATTTGATATGACTCCAAAGGTTAATTTCTTTACTTGTTTGTTCTTTAGTGTTGATGAGTCATTCTTGATAGTGCATGCTAAGAGATCTAGGTTGAAACTAAAATTAGGTACTCATTTGATGAATATAAATGATATTTTCTTAGCACCTAATGATTATATTATCAGAAATATGATTCAAGTTTATCCCTTAAGTGCACTAACTTTATCTAGTACTCTATATTAAAAATCTAAAAGAGATTTTAATTATGCTGATTTCAGTGGATATATTATAGGAATGACCATACCCATATGATTTTCAGGGAACTGGTGTAATTGAGTCAAGTGGATGCATAAACACTAATCTTGTGTGGTATATATCAAACAAGTGTCGTGTACCATGTGATTTCTATATCTTTTTATGGTTCTTTTGTATTTGAAATTTTTTAAGAGGGTAAGAATGATATGATCTTGAATATGCATATAACTCAAAGTTTATTGCGCAGAATCTTGAGATGTCAAATGGACTATTAAATCACTCCAAGCCCAAGAACATTCACGAAATATGCAAGTTATAGCACCGTATGGTTTTTGAATATTGACTAAAATGATGAGAGTCACATTGAGGATCCATGCGAAAAATACCGCATTTGGAGACTTGAGATTATGAAGATCATCTTGAAGAGTATATTGAGCTGTTACATAAAGCAAGTAGAGAGTGTATTCCCATTCACGAAGCATTCAGAGCATCATATTTGTGTGCACTAGAGGTAGAGTCACTAAATTTCCCGCACACTTCGATGTGTGAGGCAAGCTTCAAGTTAGCAAAGCACGCACAACCTGGCAAGCTCTTTTGAGAAATTAAATTTGGAGGCTTTTCTGCTTTGCTCATTGGAAAATCATACTAGCCTAGGTTTATTACATTAATTAGCATGTATTGAGGGATAAGAAAACTCTTTTAAGAGAGAATTGAACCTCTTGGAACTATGTCGACTCATGATTGCATGTATGTTCACTACTAAAATAGTCAAAAATAAGGGAAAAAAACAAAGAAAAGTGTCTGTCCAATAAAGTGACAAAAATGATGATATCCGTGGCTATTTTTTTTAAAAAGTGACTGACAGAGTCTTAATGTACGTCGCTTTTTCCAGGAACTTTTTTGCTAAATTATTTATAAATATTTTTTTATAAACCGACGGACAACATCATTTTTATATAATATGAAGTAACAATTTTTATAAAAAATAATTTTATCCATCTTTATGTAATTCATAATTTATTAGTAAATAAATAAATATTATATTTAAAAAATATATTTATTTATTTTTAAGGAAAAATTAATGTACAACGTGATTTTTGTCCGTCGTATTTTGATCAAAGTCCAGTTAAAGTTGAATTAAAGAAAACGACGTATCGAACCACGTTATTCATTAAAATTGGGTCAGTTTTCTATTTTTTTTCTCTCTTACTCTCCTATACTCTCTCTATCTCTACCATCTTCCTCTACTAGCCTCCACCGCCATAGTGTCCATCTCTTTCACTGCCTTCACCTTCCTTCATTGCCATATTACACCTTAGAAATTCATCCTAGAACTTATTCTAGCTAAACAAAAGGAGTTAGTGAAATTTTATAACATTTTAAAACTATTTCATTGTTCCACGAGGCCTTTGACAAACCATAGAAGTGGTTGACAGTCCATTATTTTCTCTGTTACTTTGATTTCAGTAGTTTGGAATAGGTCCCAATTTTTGTGGGAGGGATGACGACCAACGAAAGTGTTCGACCGACTAAAATTTGCACCATCGGGCTGTTTCAAGCATTCTAGTAGCATATGAAAATTAGGTAGGGTTCGACGGACCAGTTGATTGTCAACTGGGTTGACGGGCTATCAATCCAACCGTGAAGTTTCTTAATTCTAATTTTAACCCATTTTTCTTAAAGTTATTTCAGACATTTCCTTACCCTTTTAAACCAAATCGCATGTCGTTTTTATTTTGGTATGGAAGGGTATAAATACCTAGAACCCTTATTTTCTCTCAAGTTTTCTCTCAAGAACAACGCTAGGGTTCTTCAAGTTAGGGCTCCAAGAATTCCTTACAAAAAATTCAATCAAGTACGTGGGCTAATGAACAAAGGTTGTCGTCCGCCCTTGTGCCCCAAACCCTTATATTTTAGTTGAGATAGAATTCGTAAGTGTTGATACAAATTCCTAATTTACTATATTATGATGGGAAGATATTTCTTATCTATTCCCTATAGGTTACTGATAAAGTGTACATTGTTGATATGAAAATTCATAAAGATTATATAACTGGAGTCAAATTCTTGATATTGAATTGAAGAAGTATATCACAATGTCATAAATATTGAGGTCAGAATCTAGCTTCAACATGTATAAATGTCAACTTTGCAGAGTCAGCCTATTTTATGCTTATGTCGATTTTTCAAAGAGTATTTTATGATCCTGGCTTCCAAAACTTAAGCTTAGTTCAGAGTCAGGATTATCTTAAAAAGAATGTTTTAGTGGCCTAAATTATAAGTCCATTCAAATTAAGCATGAGTATGAAGAAAATAAAATGATAATATCAATTAAACAAATATTTTTCCTAAAGAGACTATTATGGAATTTTTACTTGGTCAGCTGGAATTCTAAATTGTATTCCACTGGTCAAGAGTAGAGACATTATAGCTTCAGTTTTTGGGAGGAGTATTAGCAATAAGAGGATTCAAACACCCTTATCCCATAATCTACATTGTCAATAGTAAAAAATGTACCATAGGCTAAAAAGTCTTATTTGTAGCACTTAGCGGATCCACTAGGAAACTTATGAGTGCTCTATGTCCCGACAAGGTACAGGATCCCTTTCATCATAGAGACAATATGTTGGATTTTGTGGTTGTTCATCCAGAATATGTCAATTTTTAAAACTCCCATTGTTGTTCAGTACCAGTGTAGAAAGAGTTTTAACTAAGTGAATTTTTTACTTTGCTAAAACTAGTATGTCTGAGATATTTCCAACTGAGTTTTTTTATATTCCTGAATGCTGAAATTTTTCTATAAACTGGTAAACCTGTATGTTATTGCTTATGCTTGAATTTGTACTCCTGAGCCAGACCTGGTCATGCATTGCATAGTCTAGGTTAATATA
>JBDJHY010244655.1:0-10775 GCA_039654485.1 Withania somnifera
ATTGATATATTATTGATTTGTCTTACTTATTTGCAATTTGAAGTGATATTGGTAGTCTGAATATTCTTAGATGAGTATCCATCTCATGATTTTATTTATTGATTGCATCGGATACACCCTTCCTACCATGGGTAAAGTAGTGGAATAAAGACTAATCGAGGCTCTATAGACTCTACCTTTGACTCCTTGACATAATGAATGGGTTTTATTCCCATGAGTTGTGAAATGGACTTGAGGGGGAGGCTGCCTTTTAATGGGCTAAGGATTAGGTTACACACTTGATATGAGTTTAGAATTGTCACTTGAGTTGACTAGTAATGGTTGGCTAATGATGTGTCTATAGGATCTTGGATTCGGATGCAGTGGGCATTATGGTTTTGCTGATTCATTATTGTTTTTATTGTAAGGTTTATTACTATTATTACTCCTATGCCCTATAGCTGTTATTTGTTGTCATTATAAATTATTGGTATATCTCGGAGTCTAGAGGATTTTGGTTCAGACGATTGGAGTAATTGGTCATTCTTCATTGTTTTGTTTTAGTTCTAGACTAAGGATACTTTCTGACTACCCGTTGTTTATTTGGTACTCACTCCCTTGCTTTTCTGCACTTGTATAGGTGTAGAATCCTGTACAGTTTGATCATATCCCTTTCAATCAGGTTCGAGGATCATGATTTAGAGATTCGAGGCAGTTGTTTGTCTTAGGAAATTTATGCATCAGATCCTACTTAGGGATCCTAAACATTTGATACTATGTATTTCTTTTCAGATATGTATTCCTTATATTAGAGGCTTTTACACTATGACACCAGTTTTTGAGTGATTTTATAGATGGAGTTTTTATATTATACCTTTTTCCTTCTTTTTGATTCATTACTTTCCACATTTACCTTGTAGAATTGTGTAGGCTTACCTATCTAGGTAGGTCAAGATAGGTGCCATTATGACTTGGGATTTTGTGTCATGAAAAGTTGGTTTTGGAGCTCTAGGTTCATGTGTCTCATATGTGTACAAGATAAGGTTTAGTAGAGTTTCATGGATCAGTGTGTATCTATCTGTTACCTATCTTCGAGGGGCTACAGAATCTTTAGAAAGTTGTTCCCTTCATTATTTCAGTCTTATCGTGCATTATTTGTCTATCTGTATTTCTAAGTCCCTATTCTCTCTTAGATATGTCGCCTCCCATTGGAGTTTCATCATGTGTATTTGATGTTCCACTTGGTATCAAAGAAGAAGTGGTGGACATACGAAAGGTTATGTATCTGGACTTGGACTATTTTATGATTGGTAGATCAACTGATTAAGATTATTGTTCACTGATGCATTCTGAGGATATTTTTATGTAAAGGTAGAATTAAATAGTTTGAAGGACCTCATGAATACCCTATTTTCCATAATCAGTTATTCGATGGTAGAAGGAGAACATATGTTGCATACTGGGTATCAGAAGTGGTTGACAGTTGGGAATGGCGTAACAAAAAAGAGTGATCGAGTGATGTGCCTGATAACCTTTGAAATTATGGTTTGACCTATCATGGGTGGACTACTTAACGAATTATAAGGATTTTGTTGCTCCAACTGAGGTTAGAATTCTTACTAAAGTTACTAAAGTGAATAGGTAAATAAGGATTTAGTAGTTCATTATTTAGATAGATGTTTATGTCATCGATATAAAGAATGATCGAAGTTGTGTAGTGCCAACATATTGACTAAAACAACTATGTGTATAGTAAATTATGGAAAAGCTTTTCTTATACTGAGTTTTAAGGTTGTATGGATACTTTTGGTACCTATGTGAGGAGTATTCAACATATCCCATACGGTAAGGGTACGACAAACAGGATTTAAATGGTTTCAGTTTTATAATGCAATAGTTATAGTAGTGGATGTGTTCATATGGCTAGATCATGATGGTTGTTTAGGTTTATCAAGCTCGTCACAACAGCCTACCATTGTCGAGTTCTTATTTTACCCGATGTGATTACAGGTAATGATCTAGTATGTTATTAATCTTTTTTATGATATTTTCATTGGGTTATACTTGTTCATAGTCGTCTACCTATTTTACCACTGGATTTGATATGATGATGGATTTTGTACCGGTTTCTCTTTATGTTTCTACACCCGTAGGATTCCTTGTTGGTGGACTGAGTATACCAATCTTGTGTTGTTTATATGGTAGGGTTCGATACCTGGGTGGACTTGATCCTTCTTAACATGATATATTTTGACGTTATTTTGGTAAAGATTGGATTTCTCCTTACCATGAAGCCTTGGATTTTTATTTCAAGATAATTACTCTAGATATGCCTGGTATTTCGAAGATTTAGTGGAAACATTCTAAGGGTTCTTATCCTAGTAGGGTGATTTTTTTTCCTTCGTTCCTAAAGGATGATTGAGAGAGGTTGTCTCTCTTATTTGGTATTTATTTGAGACACCAGTTTTGATACCCCTCTGTTATATTTGATATCAATCGTATGTGAGTTTCCTGATGTATTCCTTATAAATATTCCAGGTCATCTCCCGGATAGGGACATCGATTTTTCTATTGACTTGGAGTTAGACGTTAAGCCCCTTTCTGTCTCTCTTTATCGTAAGGATCTAGCTGAGTTAATGGAATTAAAGTAGAAACTTTAGTATTTTCTTAATAAGGGGTTGATTAGGACGAGCGTATCCCTGTGGGGTGCTCTTATTTTTTTGTTAAGAAGAAAGACGGGTCGATGAAGATGTGCATTGATTAGGTAACTGAACAGGGTTACTATCATGAATAAGTAACTCAGGGTTTTTCTAAGATTGATTTGATGTAGGGGTACCATCAATTGAGAATTAGGGCCTTGTATATCCCTAAGACAGCCTTTAGGACCCGATATCATCACTATGAGTTTATTGGTGATGTCTTTGGGTCGATTAATTCCACCGCAATGTTCATGGAGTTAGTTAACGAGGTGTTATGGCCTTATATGGATTCATTTGTTCTTGTATTTATTGATGACATATTGTTCCATTCGAGGAGTGAGGTGGAACAGGTTCAGCACTTGAAGATTCTATTCCAGCGATTGAGAGAGGAGTGGTTGTATGCAAAGTTTTCCAACTGTGAGTTTTGTCTTAGATCAGTGTCATTCTTAGGACACATGGTTTCCAAGGAGGGTATCATGGTCGATCTACCCAAGATTGAGGCAGTCTATGGTTAGACTAGGCCTACTTTCTCCACAGATATTCACAACTTTTTCAGGGGTTTTCTTTTATCACAGCCCCATTAATTCGGTTGACCCAAAAAAATATTATTTTTCAATGGTTGAATGAGTGCGAGAAGAGTTTCCAGAGGTTTAAGGCCTTAATTAGTTCAGCCCCAGTATTGTCCTTGCCTATTGAGGGTGAGCCTTTTACTATTTATAGTGATTCTTCTCGAGTTGGTTTGAGTGGAGTGGTTACGCAAAAAGGTAAATTCATTTCCTATGCTCCTACACAGTTGAATACCCATAAGAAGAACAACCCTACGCATGCTCTTGAGTTGGCAGTCATAGTATTCGTGTTAAAATTATGGAATCACTACTTATATGGGGTTCATTGTGAGGTGTTTACTAACCACTGGAGTCTTTAGTACATCTTTAGTCAGAGGGATCTAAACTTGAGGCAGCGATGGTGGATCCAGTTGCTAAAGGATTATGAGATGACTATTCTATAACACCCGGGTAAAGCTAATGTGGTAGCTGGTGATTCTAATAGGAAATTAACTAGTATGGGTATCCTTGCATTGATTCAATAGAGGTACGACCTTTAGCCAGGGTTGTTTAGAGTTTGGTGAATAGTTTGGTCCGCTTGCAGATTTTGGATTGTGGTTTCTAGCCTTTATTGAGTCTCGTGCTTCCCCTATGGAGCATATTAAGGAAAAGCAATTCAAGGATAAAAAATTGTGCATTATCATACATAAAGTATTGAGGGGAGAGGAAAAGAAGGCTTTTCTTGACCTGAAGAGTGTCTTGAGGATTGGTAGCCTAATATGTGTGCCTAAAGTTGGTGATTTGACTAGCTTGATAATGCGATATGCACATATTCGGGGTATTCCATTCATCCAGGAGCGGCAAAGATGTATCATGATTTGATCTAGAACTCTTGGTGGTGTGGCGTGCAGAGAGATATAGTTTAGTATGTGGCTAGATGCTTAAACTGTCAAATAGTTAAGTTTGAACATCAAAGGCTAGGTGGAGTGTCCAATAGGAGGCCTATCCCTTCGTGGAAGTGGGAGTGGATTACCATGGATTTTGCTGTAGGATTGCCTTGGATCATGGGTAGATTTGACTCTATTTGGGTTATTTTGGATAGATTGACAAAATCTTTCATTTTAGTCAAGATTAATTGGATGGCTGAGAAGTTAGCAGATATTTACCTCAGTCAGAATGTTCAGTTACATGGTTTCTAGTTTCGGTTATTTTGGATCGAGGATCCTTATTTACTTTGAATTTTTGGAGAGCATGGCTTGGGAACTCATCTTGATATGAGTACACCCTTTCACCCTTAGACTGATGGATAAGTTAAGAGGACTATTCAAGTTTTGGAGGATATTTTGTATGCTTGTGTTATAGATTTAAGAGACCGTTAGGATAAGAATTTACCGTTAGTAGAGTTTGATTATAAAAATAGTTATCACTCTAATATTTTGATGGCGCCTTTTGAGGCATTATATGGTAGGAGATTTATGTATCCAATTGATTTGTTTGATACATTTGAGGTAAAATGCCTCGATTAGACATTCTTCATGATGTTATGGAAAAGGTTCGAGTTATTTAGAGCCGATTGTTAATATCCTAGAGAAGACAAAAAAGTTATGCTGATAGACGAGTTTGAACCTTGGAGTTTATGGAGGGTGATCATGTTATGTTAAAGGTTTCACCCTTGAAGGGTGTGATGAGATTCGAGAAGAAATTCAAGCTTACCCTCGATTCATTGGCCATTTAAGATTTTTAGACGTGCTGGGTAGGTGGCTTATGGTTAGCTTTTATACCTAGCTTGTCACCCGTGGATTCTAAATTCCATGTTTCCATTCTCCAAAAGTATATTCCTGATGATTCTCATGTTATTCATTATAAGTATGTAACATTAGATCCAAACTTGAGCTATGAGGAGGAGCGTGTGGCTATTCTAGCAGACGGGTTAGAAAGTTGAGAACTAAGAAGATTTTCTTGGTAAAGGTTCAGTGGTAGCATCACCTAATTTTGGAGGTTATGTGGGAGATTGAGTCTGATAGATGTGCCATATATCCATATCTTTCTTAGGCTTCAGGTATTTTCTATCTCTTTATATTTGTGGATGAACATAGTGTTTAATAATGGTGATGTAATGACCCTGAAGGTCATTTTTGGCACTTTCCATATAATATCCATTTTACCCTTTCTGAGAGTTTCCCCGAGACATATTTGGTTAGTTATGGGGTTGAGTTTTGAAATTTGAGATAAAATATTGTGAATTTTTGGTAATTCCTCAGCGATTGGAGGCCTTTATGTTGAGCTATTTTGGATTTGAGTTAAGAAGTTGGAATTTTGGGAATTTCTTAGAAATTAGAGGCCTTTATGTTGAGATATTTTGGGTTTTGAAACCTCATTTGGAGTTTCAAATATTGAAACATAATTTCATCAATTGCATTAGCTTCGAAATGTAGAAATAGGTCTCATATGACCATCGTTCTCATTCTAGACTTTTCATGTTGACTACAACTCATTTGACGGGAGAACGTTGAGTTTTAGGGCCAAAGTTTGAAATTGGTAAAAAATTGATAATTTAGTGCTCGGTTTTGAATATCATTGATTTTTTTTGATCGGATAGGTTGATTTTGGTCTACAAGAAGGTTTGTATAGTGTTCCATGAGTTCTGGGTACGTTTTAATACTTTAAAAAGAAGTGTTTGTTTTACTCACAATTGGGGTATATCGGTTACGAAGACCTTGGATTCCCGTTTTTATGATTCTATTGTGTCATAAAGGTTTTTTACACTCAAAATTCATATATTTTTTTGTGTTCATAGGGTCCCGGATGAGTTTAGAAAGCCAAAAGAGAAGTTAGAGCCAAAACTAGAACGAGGAAAGGTATTGGCCATACCTCGGAGGAACAGGTTGTGCCATGGGTTTTCCCTAGTCACCAAGACCATCCTAGGGGAGGTACTTATCATACCAAGGTAGCACAGGTCATTCCCCTGGTCGTACCCCAACACTTAGCAAAATTTTGTCTTCCTGGCAACTTTTTAATGATTAGGACTTTCACTTATCCCTTATTTATATTAAAGCCTAGCACAACTTTATCCTCTTTTTTCATACTCCAAAACCCTTTTTAAATACCATTAAAGATATTTTTATCAATTGTTAATATTCAAAGAACAAATTTCAAAGATTAAAGGCCCTTGGTAAGATTTCTACCAAAATACTCCTTATTTATGGATTCTAAATATGGGTTCATCCTTATTTCTTATGTTTTGCAAGAATCATTTTGGGGATTTAAAAGTTATATTGTTTATGAATAAAATTGATATATGAGTTATCGAATTGAACCCAATTCATGATTTAAACTTGATTATTAAAATCACTAAGCTATGGGTGACTTGAATTTTATAAAAACTTCCCAATTTCGAAAAAGGGGTTTTGGTTGGGTTTCTAGGAGTAGTTTTGGACCAAAGTTAAGGAATTATCTATTAGTATTAATTAACATGATTTCTTATGATAAATTCATTATTTACTAGATTTTTTTGAGTCGGAGACACAACGGAAAGGCAAAGCACCCGTTTGATTACTTCCTTATTTCCTTAAGGCAAGTAGAGGATTGACCCTTTCTCAAAATATGGTAGAATTGTTATTTTTTTTGTATTTATTACTTCTAATTGGGATTAACATGGATCATTTTGGGGATGCATATGTGGGTAAAGTAATGAATGTCCACCCGAACACTAGTATCAAGCATGCAGGGTTAAAACCAAGGAATAAGTAAATGTTGATTTTTTTATTATCTCTAATTGAGCAAGAATTGTTATGGCCTTGTGGTGCACATGAAATGTTACCTTACATTCTATTGTTCCTTATTTGGATTGTGCCTATGAGAGGCCTTGGTTGAGCTGTTGTGATATTTTATTATATTTATTGCCAATATGGAGGCTTGTTGATTTACTTACCATAAATTATATTTTTTAGTTGTACGCCCTTGAGTGGATTATATGAACTTTACTTAATTCCTCTTTATTATGAATCCATTGACTGGTCTTAGTTATGCACTGAAAATGTCTTTATTATGATATGGAAATGACATGCCCATTACTTTCTTGTATATGGATATTGACTGAAAGGAATGTTTGTGAAGCATACAAAATGTATATGACCAAGAGTAAGGTAATGGTAAGTACTGTAAAGTACCACAGTTGACGTGTGATTCTGGCATGTTAAAGGTAATGATATTTGATATGAGAAACCATAGATGATGTGTAATTTTAACGTGGTAAAGGTAATGGTATTTGATATAAAAAATCATGGTTGACGTGTGATTCCACCATGGTAAAGGTAATGACATTTTCTATGAGAAACCATGGCAGATGTGTGATTACATCGTGGTAAAGGTAATGTTATTTGATATGAGAATCATGGATGACGTGTGATTCTGGCGTGTTAAAGGTAATAATATTTGATATCATGGCTGACGTGTGATTTTGGTGTGGTAAAGTTAATGATATTTAAAACCATGGCTGATGTCTGATTCCGGCATGGTAAAGGTAATGATATTTGATATGAGTAACCATGGATGGCGTGTGATTTTGACATGGTAAATTAGTGATAATTAATACTGTAAATCATGGTTGACATATAATTTTGACATGGTAAAGGTAATGATAATTGATACAAAAACCATGGATGATGTGAGATTTCGGCATGGTAAAGGTAAATATATGTAATATATAGTTCCAGGGATGATATGGTATTCCGGCATGGTAAGGTATTGATATAGGACCGCATTACACCCTATGGCATCATATTACATGAACATTTATTATTTCCGTGATTTGTCTCCATACTTTGTGAACATGTATTAGTAGGATGCTTTGTATATGTTGATGTGTAGTTACTTATCTTACTTATTTGCAATCTGAAGTGATGTTGTGAGTCTGAATGGTAATAGATGAGATTGGTCTTATGATATGTTTGAGATTAATATTTTTGGATTTCTATTCTATTCCTATTAGTATTTATTCCATGCGTTTGTTTCTCGGTTACATCGGATGTACCTTTCCTATCTCGAGTGAACTTATGTAATAAATACTAATCAAGGTTTTATGGACTATACCTATAAGGCACTGGCATAATAAATGAGGTTTATTCCCATGAGTTGTGAAATAGACTCAAGAGAGAGGCCGCATCGAAATGGGCTAAGAAATGGGTTACACGCTTGATGAGTTGAGTATTGTCACTTAACTTGACTATTAATGCTTTGTCGATAATGTGTCTATGGGATATTGGATTTGAATGTAGTAGAGATCATGGATTTGTTAATTCATTACTAGTTTTATTGTAAGGTTTATTACTGTTATTACCCCTATACCCTGTATTTGTTATTTATTGTCATTGTAAACTACTAGTGTTGCAATGACTCATAGATCAAAGTTTGGAGGATTATGGTTTGGAAAATTGGAGTAGTTGGTGATTATTTATTGTTTTGATTTAGTACTAGGACTAGAATACTTGTTGAGTACCCATTGTTTATTTGGTACTCACTCGCTTAATTTTTTATACTTATATAGGTGTAGTGTCCGGCATGATTTGATCATATTCCTCTTTATTAGGTCCGAGGCTTGTGATTATAGAGAGTCGAGGTAGATATTTTTTATCCAGAAGATGTCCAAACTCTTCTTATTTATTTATTAGATCCTACTTGAGAATCCTAGACATTTGAGACTGTGTATTTCTTTTTTGGCTGTATATTCTTTATACTAAAATCTTGTACAATGTGATATCAGTTTATGGGTGGTTTTATAGATGGATTTTTTTGTATTGTGCTTTCTTTTCTTCTCGATGATTCATTACTTTCCATATTTACCCTTTTAGAATTGTTTAGTCTTACTTGTCTAGGTGGGTTTAAGGTAGGTGCCATCACAACATGGGATTTTAGGTCGTGACACTAAGGCAGAGGCCTCAAATACAGTTATTACAAATATTGTTCTGGTATACCATCGACCTTCATCCATGTTATTTGATCCTAGATCTACCTATTCATATATGTCTACCTACTTTGCTGCTGGATTTGATATAATGAGTGATTCTCTACCTGTGCCTATTCATGTTTCTACACCCATATGAGATTCTTTAGTTGTGGATCAGGTGTATTGATCCTGTGTTATTTCTATGATTAAGTATGATAGTTAGGTAGACCTGATTATTTTGGATATGATAGATTTTGATATCAGTCTTGGTGTGGATTGTCTTTCTCTACATCATGTAGTCTTGGATTAATATGCCAAAACTGTTACTCTAGATATGCTTAGTATTCCAAAATTAGATAGGAAGGGTTCTTGTGGTTCCTATCCTAGTAGGTGATTTCCTTCTTCAGGCTCAGAGATTGATTGGGACAGGGTACCTCTCCTATTTAGCTTTCATTCATGATGATAGTGCTGATACCCCTACTTTAAAGTTTATTCCAGTTGTCTGTGAGTTTTTAGATTTCTTCCCTAATGATCTTCTAGGTGTTCTAACTGGCTGAGACATCACTTTGGTGTTGATTTTGAGTTGTCACTAAGCCTATTTCTATTCCATTGTACCATATAGCTCCAAATAGGTTGAAGGAATTAAAAAACAGTTGTAAGACTTGCATGATAAGGGTTTCATTAGATCGAATGTGTCGTCTAGGGGTGCTCATATTTGGTTTATAAAAAAAAGGATGTATCTATAAGAATTTACATTTACCATAGACAGTTGAATAAATTTACCATTAAGAATAAATATTTCCATCCTCGTATAGATGACTTATTTGACTAGTTGTAGAAGTCGATATGTTCTTAAAGATTGACCTAAGGCCTGGCTATCATTATTGAAACAATAGGTATATGGATATCCCTAAATGGATTTTAGGACTTTTTATGGCCATTTTAGAGTTTTTAGTTATGTTATTTGTGTTGATAATTCCCTAGAATCATTCATGGAGTTAATGAATTAAATATTTCGACCTTATTTTGATTCATTAGTGATTTTATTCATTGATGACATTTTGTTATATTCGAGGAGTGAGAGAGGAGAAGTTGAATGCAAAGTTTTCAAAGTGTTTATTCTATCTTAGTTCTGTGACTTTCTTGGGGCATATGGTGTCAAAGAAAGATAATAGGGTTTATTCAGCAAAGAATGAGGTTGTTCACGATTGGTCAAGGACTATTTCTCCAATATAGAAATGCAATTTGTAATGACCCTTAAGGTCATTTATGATATATATGCAATGTCTTGCATCCTAGAGTGTTTCGGTAGTTGCCCCAATTCATTTATGACTTGATGGGACCGATAGTTTGGATCCCTGGGAACTCAGTCGAGAATTATCTCAAACTCCTTATTTTAGAACCTTAAATTTAGTACTCGTTGACTAAAGTCAACTTTCCTTCAAGACGAGCTCGGAATTAAATTCCAATAGTTCCGTTAGCTTCGGAAGGCCAAACAAAGTCAAGTTAGACTGTGAGTTGGTGATTTCTGGGTTTCGGTTGCTAATTATGTGATCTTGTGGAAATTGGTTTAAGTTTGGCCTAAAATTGGAGCAATGTTGGAAACTC
>JBDJHY010244666.1:0-10775 GCA_039654485.1 Withania somnifera
TGTTGTTTTCTCTTGACTTGGTTTGTGAAGCCTTTGGTCAAATCTTTGTTTATATTTTAGTTGTATATTAGTGATACCTTTCTTATACTTTCAAACCCCCCATCTCGTGGTTAGACCATTTGAGTCTGAATAGTTGTGCTTTATCCTTCCGTTCATACTTGATTGCCATTACATTGTTTCCTGTGGATTCGACCCCGACTCATATGTTGGGTAAATATATTTTGACAACAACCGCGTACACTTTTAGATTGGTTTCAGAGGTATAATTGAGCGTTATCAGTCACGTGATCACAACCCTTAGTCGCCTTACCTAGAGTGATCGCGGCCCTTAGCCTAGAGATCACGATGCACAGTAGGCCTGGCCTATGAGATCGAGGCCAAGACCATACGATCATGACCCATTGAATCTCAATTGGCCTTAATTTTAATAATTGAGGCTCAGAATGGAAATTGAGTCTGAATTTGAAAATCCATAGATGAAATCTTTAGATAATCAATATTACTAACTCGATAAAACCAACGAAAAAATGATTTGAGGTTGTATAATATGAGTAAAGCAAAGCAACAAATATAAGGGAATCAAGCTATGCAACTTCCAGGAAACTGAACTATCGGTCCTAGAAAGTCAAAAATGACTTAGGAAAGCTACCAAAATGCTCTAAACACAAAGGAAGCATCGAAATTACGAGAATGGCCCTGAGGGCAATTACATGAACTTGCGCTGGCAACACAGTTTTAGACTGACTACATCATGACTGATGGGTTTAGACAATCCTTTCAATACTAAATAATTCGCCAAATGCATATACTTATATTCTTAAAAGGTTCTTAAAAGGGACATAGCTGGATACTCGAAACTTAAACATAATTGAGTCGGATCTCCTTAGTTCTTGTCTTGCACATCTTTTGGTTTTCATAATTCATGTAATACGTATATAACAAAATCATAAAATTTTCAACTTTAGTTACAGATCTTCTAGGAATAAAAGCATAAAATCCATGTAAAGTCTTGGTGACTAAGTTGGACATGATAATTATGTGAAAATCATGTAAATCATGTGAAAATCATGTTAATTTATTAAACAAGTAAATATTGCATAATTAGGATCATGAGAACAATATAAATTAAATTCATGAACTTTGGGTATAAACCCTAATTTGAAGAAATCATAATTCTTAATAGAATCGAAAGTTTTGGTCATGAGAGTGAAAGGAGCACTCATTGAATACCCTGTACCTGGTTTTGAAAAAATTCTTTAAAGAAACCCTTGAGAAATAATAAGAACTTGGAACCATTGGCTTGACTACTATGCTTTTTCCTGAGAGGATTTTTCTTTTCTTCTCTTGTCTGATAGTATTCAAGTGTAAAAAAAATAAAAAAATAAAGAGTTTTGGGTATTCATACTAGGGTAAATATGCTAAAAACGATGTGTGTTAGGGATTTAAAAGGTATTAAAAGTCCTTCATAACCCTAAAAATAAAAGTCTGAAATTGAACTGGACAAATCCAACAGACGGCTTGACGGACCATCGATTGGTCTGGCGGCCCTGGCCTCTTTTTGGTTGTTCACGGGATGAGTTCTATGTGACTTTCTACAATCCGTGAATAAGGATGACGGACCTTCAACAATCCTTGGAAGTTTTGTAGATGGGACCCCTTACTGAAAAGTAATAATGGAGGGTTCCACAATCCTTGGAACTGGTTAACGGACCGTGAACCCCGTCTGTGGGAACTGAACAGTTCAAGATTTCTATGAATTTTTCCTAACATCTTTTGTTTATACTTATAAATGTTTTATGGTGATTATCAAGGGTTACATTTACGATTGAAGAATTTTAATTTGAACCTTCAAATTATAGATTTCATTGCAAGTCCAATAAGAATGTTTTATCATAATTTAGCTACACTATTCTTTTCAAAGAATAATAAAAGTGACAGTTGAAGTAAGTAAATTGACATAAAATATTTGATAGTTAGGCTATGCTAAGAAGCAAGATGCGAGTTTCAAATATGTCAATACTATCATAATCAACAACAACATACAACAATAACAAACCCAGTATATTCCCACAAAGTGGAGTCTGGGGAGGGTAGGATGTATGCAGTCCATATCACTACCTAAGAGTCAGGTAGAGAGGTCATTTCTCGAGGACCCTCAACTCAAGACAATACAATCTAAAAATGGCATAATATAGTGAAAAGGAATAATGCGAAGTAAAAAATAACAAATAACCACAGATGCAGGCTATTATCAAGTAATAGTACACTCAAGCTATAATAAGCAACAAATATCCCCAAGACTTGGGATCTATATATTACAAAGAAGGTACTATGACTCCTAAGACAAATGAAGCATACCTAACTACTAACAAAAACTAATCCCAACCTACTAACCGTGTACCCTAATAATCATTCTCTCAGACCTTCTTATCTAGGTTATGTCCTTGATAAGCTGTAATTTTTTCAAGGCCTACATAATCACCTCTCTCTAATATTTCTTCGATCTACCTCTTTCTCTCTTAAACTATCTATCTCCAACCTTACATACCTCCGTATTGGGTATTCGTGTCCCTCCTAAGCATATGCTGAACCATCTCAGTCTCACCTCCTGCATCTTATATTCCACTATAATAACACCTACCATGTCTCTAATAAACACATTCTGAATCCTGTCCCATTTAGTAAACCCAATCATCCATCATAACATACTCATCTCCACCACCTTTAACTTTTGAATTTAGAAATCCTTAACTGGACAACACTGCTCCCCATACACATAGCTGGTCTAACTACCACTTTATAAAAATTTCCTTTCAGTTTAAGGGGAACTTTCTTATCATAAAAAATCTCATATGTGAGCCTCCATTTCATCCACGTGGTTAATATGATAGGAAAAATCCTCGTCAATCTCTCTATTGCACTGGATCATGCACCCCAAATACTTGAAATTTTCCTTCTTACAAATAGCATGGGTATCTACCTTCACTATCACGTCTTCCTCCTGCTCCACCTCACTAAACTTGTACTCCAGATACTCCGTCTTCGACCTACTCAATCTAAACCCTTTAGACTCAAGAGTTTCTCTCCAAACTTTCAACTTAGCATTTACTCTTTTACTAGTTTTGTCAATTAAAACTACGTCAGCCACAAACAATATGCACTAAGGTACTTCACCTTGAATTCCCTACATTAAATCATCCATGACACAGTAAATAAAAATAGACTAAGGGTCGATCCCTGATACAACCCCATGATAACAAAAAAATAATTTGAGCCCCCCTCCCCATCGCTCTTACACGAGTCTTGGCTCCATCGTACATATCCTTAATCACCCTAATGTAGGCCATAGGAATGTCCATAGCCTCCAAGAACCTCCAAAGAACCTCTCTAGGAACTTTATCATAAAGCTTTTCTAAGTTAATGAATACCCATGAGTAAGTCCTTCTTTATTTCGTTGTAATTCTCCATCGATCTTCTTACCAGATGAATTACGTATGTAATTCTCCATCGATCTTCTTACCAGATGAATTGGCTATGTAGTCCAGCGTCCTGGCATGAATTTAAAATGATTCTTGGAAATAGTCACAATCTTTCTCATCCTAAATCCACTACCTTTTTCCACACCTTCATCGTGTGACTTAAAAACTCGATACCCCTATAGCTGTTGTAATTTTAGATATCACCTTTGTTCTTGTACAAATGGATCACCTCACTCTATATCTAAGCTTTCGGAATCTTTATCTTCTTGAAAATAACATTAAACAACTTGGTCAGCCATGCAATACCTACCCCGCCAAAGCACTTCCAAAAATCCACCGGAATCTCATCTCACCCAGTCACTCTATCCTTACGCATCCTATAAATAACACTCTTAACCTCCTTAATAATAATACTCCTACAATAACCATAATCACGATAACTCTCTGAGTGCTCCAGATCCCCTGTCACCATGTCAGTATCTCCCACATCGTTTAAGAGCTTATAGAAGTATGAGTGTCATCTCTTTTTAATGAGAGCCTCTTCTACCACCACTTTACCACCCTCTCCCTTGATGCACTTTAATTAATACAGGTCTCGTGTACACCGCTCCCTTGTCTTAGACAAATTGTATGCTTTTTAATCCTCTCGTGTATCCTCTAGTTATGCATATAGCCTCTCAAAAGTTGTTGTCTTATCTACCGTAACCGCTAACTTAAACTTCTCCCTATTTTTCCTCTTCTCCTCCTTAGTCCTACTCTCCATCAACTTCATATGAGCCCTATTTTTCTCCTCTACCTTCCCTTGTACTTCTCTATTCCACCACCAGTCCCCTCAACTTATACCAAAGCGACCACTTGAGACACCCAAGACCTCTTTAGCCGTGTCCCTGATGCAACCGACGGTCTTATCCCATTTATTGTACACATCCCCACTAATCTCCCAAGCCCTCATATCCCTTAATTTATCCCCTATATCTAGGGCATTAATCATATTCAAGTCACCCCATCTAATCCTAGGACGATCATCCACGACATTCGTCTTCTTCAAACTTTTTATCTTTAAATCCATCACTAAAAGCTTATGTGAGTCGATAGGTTCTCAATAGGTATGACCTTATAATATCTATACACACGTTTTCCTCCTTTCTAAGGAGTAAAAATCTATATGAGTCTTGAACACCGAACTATGAAAGGTAACCAAATGCTCCTCCTTTTTCTGAAAGATCGAATTCACCACCACTAACCCAAAGTCTTTAGCAAAATCCAAAAGAAAAATTCCTCCTTTATTTATTTCTCCGGAATCAAATCCTCCATAAACCTCAATATAACCCCTAGAGGACGATCTAATGTGCCCATTGAAATCCCCTCTTATGCAGAGTTTTTCAGTGTTGGACACACCTTTCACCATTTCATCCAAATTCTCCCAAAAGCTCTTCTTCTCCTCTTCGTCAAAGCCTACTTACGGAGCGTATCCACTAATAGTACTCCAAGTAAACCCTCAACTACCAACTTAATTGACATCATCCTATTGTTAATCCTCCTGACCTCTACTATCTTCTTCCCGAGCTCTTCATCTAATAAAAATCCCTACCCTGTTCCTTCCTTACCCTTCCTGCATATCATAACTTATATCCATCCACATTCCGTGCCTTAGAACCCAAGTATTTGATCACTTAGCTACAAGCTATGTTAATCCTCCTCTTTTTAAGAATCTTCACTAGTTCAAGAATCGTACAAGTCGTATGGGGCTTTCTTCTCTATTACTTTGTCTAAACACTATCGATATCTATGTTGGACACTTTATCTAGAAAATATTATACATTGTAAAGTTTCGTAAGAATGATTATTATGATTCTTGAATCAATATATTTGCAATAACTCAAATTATATTTTGATATTTTTGTATAAAATAATTATTTTATCCCTCTCCATAATTGAGTTATGGCCTTTTTAACTTATTGGGTTAATTAATTCAAAAATCAAATCATTTAATTAGGTTATATAAGAGTTTTTAATTTTGAAAGGTTATAAAATTTAAATGATTAATTTTAGTCAAAAGTTCGAGATTTAGAACTCGAAATAAAATTTTAACAACTTCATCAGTCCCAAAATGTGATTTTTGGTCTAGATAAACCTTTAATTTGGATCTTAGGATTTTTTGTTTGATTTTGTACATTCAGATGAGATGTTGAAAATATTTAAGTTAAAAGTTTGACTTGGGTCAACATTCAGAGTTAGAGAGCTCAGAATTAAATTTTAATTATTCTATTAGTTCTAAAAGGTAATTTTTGATATGGGAGAAATTTTGGTTTAGTTCTCGAGGACTTCAAAAAAATTTTGGTCTTTTGATTGAATTTATAATCTTTTATATGGGTCAAGGAGATTCTAAATCAGTAATTTGATTATTTTATTAAGTTTAGAATGTTATTTTCATCTAGGTAGCATATATAATTTGTGTTCACAGAATTCTGTACAAATTTCGATGATCCATTCAGAGTTTTCAATGTTAATGCTTTATCTATTGGCATTAGGTCATCTTTAAATCCGCGAAAAATAGTGATTTGTAATGATTGGGATTGCAATAGAGGGGACTGCAAATGCACAAAGTCTCCAGGTCGGTCCTAATCAAAGGCAAAACCCTTCTACCAAAAATGGCGGACCATCGCGACTCAATTGGACCATCACAAATGAGTCGTCAGCGTTCACGAAGAAAACATGACGTAGTGAATTTTAAATGATTTTTTCGGCTATAAATCCCGTAACTCAATTTTTGGAGTTTAGGAATTCAATTTTGAGAGATTCAAAATGTGTTTTTCAATAAAATCTTTATTGATTAAGATTCTTTTATGACTTTTCACCATTTACCAATAATTTATTCATGAATTTATCTTTTAATTTTATTTTTCAAAATTAAAATTTTAAGATTTTTGGTCGAGGATTTGAAAGAGCATTTTCTGATTTTAAAAGTCAATTTAAATTTGAATTTTGAAAAAATTTTATATTTGAACTTCCTATGTTATGGGTAATATAATTTTAAACTTAAATTTTAGTTTTAATCTTGGGGCACAGGTTTGACCTTTTTGATTGAGTTTTTGGGCCCAGAGAATAAGTATAGCAATATGAATATCTATGATTTTATTTTATATAATTCATATTTGATCAAATTGAGCTCATTCAGAGGATCTTCAGAAGAGAAAGATTTCGTTTTGACTAGTTGGAACTTTATTAAGGCAAGTAAGAAATTCTTTGACTCTTTTTCAAAGTGTTTACATATTAATTATTTGTAAATAAAAGTAATAAAAAATAATTTACCATATAAATGAAATGGAAAACAATTATGCACGTAACAATGTAATAAGTCAATGGTTAAAATGAGAAAATAAAGTTTCAATTGATTTTCTTGCCCTGTGAATTATAATTCTCATGCATTTGATGATTCTTTTGTCTCATGTGTATACTAGTTCGTAAATGTTACCCTCCTCATGGATTCAGAGTTAGGATTAAATTGAATTATGTGAATTACCCGTTTTATCTATACTTTAACCTGTTACGATAAAGTCATGATGTGAGAATAGAAATTTAAACTTGACTTGAAATTGAACTTGAATTATGATTGAGAGCATAGGTGAGGCTAGTGCACAATAAATGTGTGGATCGAAGTGCACACTTGCACAATCATATGGCCAATGGAACCGAGGGGCATGTTTGCCTAGTTGTATTAGGTGAATCGGAGTGCAACATCTATCTTGTGCATGGACCTCGCAAGTCTTTCATGGACTCCACCTATTAGCTAGCCATTATCGATGAGGTGTATACATACTATATGCATTTTATTTTTATATTCTCATTTTGTGATATGGACTGAGGTAAATCTTCACAAGTCGAGAGTGATTTCTTGTTTTATGAATTAAGTGATCAGTTGAAAATGCTAGTTTTACTTGTGATATTATTGGGATATGTTATAAAATGTTACACTCAATATGGTATTTTCTGATTGTGTATTATATAGTATTCAGAAATTTGGTTGAGTCCATGTTGTTTATACTTGCTCTTATTTTTATGCACATTTTATGCATGTTCAGGGTCAGGTACTTCTTGACTTGCTCCTGTTGTTAAGTTCGAGGAACTCATTGAGGATTCCTGAGGTAGTTGGTTCTCCCACTATTTCGTGGACTCTATCCTAACATTTATATCTTTTCTCATGTTTTGAGATGTTGAAACTATTTTAGTTTTATATTCAAATCCATTAGATGGTTGTAATGTAACTAACAAATTCTAGGGATTACATTTCTATTTTTCATCTATCTTAGCATTATGAATTCAGAAATTGTATATATATATATATGTGTGTGTGTGTGTGTGTGTCATCACGCATATATATATATATATATATATTTGGTAGGTGACATCACGCTCAATTTTGAATCGTGACAATATTCTTGATAAAGTAATTGTCCCATAAATACAAAGTTGAGCGGATATGCATTTATGACCATATTGTTTATCTTCACTCATAAATCATTGTCTGCAAGTCAAGTGACAAAATATTGAAAAATAGTTAAATGTGACTCATATATTTAGTAATTAATTTGCTTCACAAATAAATTAGTTAATTTATATAACTTCATGGCACACAATGAAATTGGCATATGATAGAAAATTCTTAGAATTTTTCTTTACCACATTTTAGATAAAGTTCATGATAATGCGAAGATAATTTTTCGTAATACTTGAACAATCATGATTGAAGGTTTGTTCCTATTTAACATTTGGCTGCATTTGCTCATATATATGTGTTGAAATTCAACATGATTTTGTTCCAAATTCAAATATGCGATGGCAGCATTAATTTCTATCTCATAATTTATCTGTCATGCTACAATAATACGCAGAGATGGATCTGTGATATAAATTTTATGAGCTTAAATTTTAAGGCTTGAATTTATTTTTTGTTCAAAAATATGAAGTTATACCTATTATTTATTATAAATTTTAGTATATTTTTACCCATAAATTTATATTCCACGCCAAAATTATTAAATTCAAATGATCGTCTGCTATATCATTGTCATGATAATAAGTATGACCATTACTCATGGTAAAACATTTGCAATGCACATATTTATTTTGATAGGGGATTCAAATTAGAGATCATTGATTAAGATCGAACGATTATTTATCATTTTACTCTTACTTTTGATAAGGTGCGAATATTTTATTTTTAAAGTATAATCTTTTAATACAAATTTTGATTAGTCAAATTTCAAAATAAATAACAAAATAAAAAATAGAAGTGCATTCTACTGTATAACATTTTTACAACTTATTAATCTATCTTTTGGGTCACGCTTCAAAAACTCAACCAAACAATGAACAAAGCACTTTCTAATTTTTTTAGCAATTTAAATTATATACATTAATAATATTAATTTATTTAAATTATTAGTTTATTTAATTTATGATAGTAAAGTAGTTATTATAACTTTTGCTAATATTAATTAATGCTTATCATACAAATGAACGTGTAAATACTTTTTCGTTCATTATGTTAAAAACTTAATACTCATTCTTCCACACTCATAATAGTTTACCACTATGACCCTTAAATAAGTTGGGAACAGGCAAATAACTTGATAAAAATAATTTTTTGTGATATTTATATTAAATTGATAAATGTATGATATTTTTTTAAAAAATTATTAATTACGATATAACTTTAAATTTATTAAATTATTTAATTATAATTAAAAAACACTGCCTTATGTGAAAAGGTTTATTCTCTGATTTAATCAAATGTGTAAATAAGATATTCAACCTCATAATAAGCGTAAGTGTAGAATTTCTATAGCATTGGGAGTATAAGGATATTAAAGTACAAAGGGTGTCTCTGACATTAAATTATATTATAGGGGGTGTATAGTGTAATTAATACAAAGTCATAGAGAACAGGCCCCTAAATTTCATCATCATTGATTCCCTTTTGAGGAATTTCCAAACTCAGAGAAAAATCCAGTGGCAGACAAGAAATAGAACCTCATATTGAAGGGTAAAACTGTCATTTAATATCACAACCAAGGGATTTGAGAGTTGAGAGCAGCAGAACGGAAGGTGGAGGGTCCATTTCAGTTTCCACCTTTTTTTCCTTTTTAAATTTTTTTTTTCTAAGTTATACACTTTGCCCCCTGCAAACAAAACCACCAAAGACCACCATATACCCCCATACCCTCGTCATCCCCCTGCCCCCTTTTACTCAAATCCACACCCAACAACACTACTACCATGTTAAACAGACTGGTTTCTTGATCCACCATCATGTTACTCCTTACTATTACCAACTCATTTTCTTTCTCAGGTACACTTCACATTTTCTTGAATGACATAAAGTTAGAAAGTTTGTGATCTGTTTCTTCTGTTTTGCCCATTAGTCTTTTTGTGGGGAATGTGAGTGTGGGGTGTTTTTGCTTTCTCGATTCATTACAAGGGGTTGTTGATTTTCAGTATTTCTATACTTGGTATGTTGATTTTTACTCATTTTCCTGATTTGGGGTTTCTTGTATCCTGATTTGGGGCTTCCTTTGTTTGTAAAAATGGAATCTGTCTGTTAGGAATGTGAGTATAGGTGCCTTTTGCATTCTTAAGTTAGTACGAGGGCTATTGATTTGCAGTATTTCTAAACATAGTATGTTATTTTTATCCATTCTGCTGATTTGGGGTTTTGGATCTTGATTTGGGACTTTTTCTGTGTGTAAAAAATAGAATCTTTATTTGAGTTTTGTACATTTTTGCCTTTGATCTTTCACATTGTAGCTTCTTACTGCAATTGGGTTGCTGGATATGTCTGCTTTTTTAGTCAGGATTGTGAGTATGGGTTGATTTTGCTTTCTTGATTTAGTACAAAGGTTGTTGATTTTCAGTATTTGTCTACATGTTATGTTGTTTTTACTCATTTTGCTGATTTGAGGTTTCTTGGATCCTGATTTTGGGACTTTCTTTGTGTGTAAAAATGGAATCGTTGTTTGAGTTTTGTACATTTTGTCCCTGATCTTTCACATTGTTCTTCTTACTGCATGGGTTGCTGGATATGTTTTTTTTCTTTTTTTTTCTTTATTTTAGATCTATGTGCCTTCTTGTTTGGTACTTGCTGTGTGTTCACCCACCACATGGTTAGTTTAAGGATGTTATTGCTTTACAACTGTTATTCAAGAAAACCTTTTAATAGAACTGATTGAATGATATTTTCTTCATATTTGATGGTTTCTGCAAATGTATATGAGGTGATTGCAAGTTGGACAAAGA
>JBDJHY010244677.1:0-10775 GCA_039654485.1 Withania somnifera
TTTTATATAGAGTCACGTAAAATGACACAATTTAAATGCAATAATTATATTCTGTTATTAATGAACATATACTGAAATTAGGGGCATGAATCATTCAAAACCAATTGAGGATTTAATTTGAATTATTCATTGCTAGGATGTGACATTTATTGCAGTGAATTCTATTGTAGATATAGCCATATAGCTTATATATGCATGTGACCTTCTCATAGCATAGGTGAATGAGGCAATTATAAAAAGTTAAAAATAATCTTCTAACTAATTAACATCTTTGTTTTTAGATTCTTCAAAATTTGGTAACTTAGACTAAGATTTTGTGAAAAATACATTTAATAGGTATAAATAATTATCTAGATCGCAATCGCTATCTTTTTTTTTTTTTTTGGATTTGAAATATCTAAATTTAAAATTCTAGCTACTTCTATTTTTTTTAGGTCCTTTGTGTAAAAATATACGTTATATTCAACTACCAGATTTTCATTATTATTTACTCATAATTAACTAACGTGTAAAAGGGCTTATATGTTTTTTTTTTCCTCCACTAATTAATTAAGATTGAAGTTAATTAATTGCAGTTAAATAGGTTTGATCATGACCATCTGATCACCATGAGAATGAATGTACTAATTTGTTTAAGTCACGATAGGTTAGAAAGATGAAATTAATCAAATCATATATGCGTGCATGGATCATATATATATTGATCCATGCACGTTGGTTTTTTTTTTTTTTTGAAAATTTGATAGGTTCTAAATAAATTTTATATTCAGATACATGTACTGTTTATATATTAAACACGAATTTAAATACGGGTTACATTCTTATCCAAAGATAATTGTTTGGTATATTAGATAAATTTAAAACATAAATACAAACTCTACGTTAAAACTACTAAATTTTATCGAAGCAGATTGATATGTTGAGTCAAGATTTACGAGTTATGAAAGATGTACGGTTAATGTGCGTTTTTTGGCCAAACACTATTTACCTACTTATATTTAAAAAAGGTTAGCAAATCATATGAATATATATATTATTATCAACTTTTTATATTAAATTTAAAATAATTGAGCTCAGTCGTTGTATGTATGGCCTTTAAATCAAATTAGAAGAGCTCCTTTTCATCATTGTTTAAAAATAATTAGTGCTTTTACTTTATGAAGGTTGCCTTGATTATGAAGTATAGTCAATTATAACATGGAGTAAGTCAATGTGTGGACCAACATTCTCAGTAGCTACTTGTCATCGGGAGAAAAATACCTTGCTATCATAAAAACGTCAATTATTACCACAATAGCTGTTACGACTCCCTATATGATGGCGACTGGGGGTAGGCCTGCTAAAGAAAATACAAGACGATAAAAGAGTTCCTTCTGCCACGTAAGATCAGGTCGATTGACATGTCTTTTCTTTTTTTATCTCTTCAATCCTTGCTTGCTTACGGCGGTTAGCTTCTAACACTATATAATGAGTATTAAACATTCTGAGTTGAAAGGAGACAAGCAAACGAAGGGAGGCATTACGGGCTATTCTATGTCACTGTCCTTCCAATTACCATCCTTTTAAGTCAAAATAAAAATACTCTCTTCATTTATTTTCTTACTTAATTTCAATTTAATTATGCGATATTTAAAATTTATTGCTAAATTAATTTAGATTTAGACCAGATATATTTACTAAAGAATGTAATGTGTTTTTACATTGAAAGATTTTCCATCCGATATTTTATTCGGTTGAAGTTTATCATCTTATAATCATTGAAAATTACTAACTTTTTTACGTTTGTTGTATGGAATTTCTAATATAACATTATTGAGAAAAGCTAGGTTTCGACAAATTCAATCATTAGATTTCCATTAAAAAATTAATAATTTTTTAATAGCAATCTATCGTATAAACGTTATTTAATTTTAGATTTATGCTGAAAAACTACTAATAATATACAAGAATATTGGATTGAAACATCTACAACACTTGGAGATATTTTAATCAATTGAGCATTCACTAAAATTTTAGTAATTAATATTGTAATAAAAACTGTTAAATTATAAATTTTGATCGACCTCGTCACATTTATCTCTTCCGTAAAATTTATCATGTGCACATTTGAAATATAGTGACCGGATTAAAAGGAAGCAAATTTGACTTATTGACGGGCTCAGAAAAGATAACTCCACCATTACACATTTTATACTATTTCTGCAACACATATATTCTTCCACTAACAAATATTAAAATAATACATGTACACTATTATTACTATAATACACATATAGTCAATAAAAAATGTCATTTTATTTTATTCATTCTCTCTCTCTCTCTCTCTCTCTCTTTTCCCACACAAAACATAAATTACAACTTCCACAAATCCTCTCAAACATTCCTTTTTTCTACTTTTAAAACCACTTGCTCATAAAGCTGCTCATTTTCTCTTTTCACAAAACCAAAAAATAAATCACCAATTTCTTTCTACTTCTTCTTCATCATCATCATCCATGGATACTGCTCAATGGCCCCAGGTGTTGAACTAGAGACTTTTTTCCTCATAGATACAAAGTTTTACTTTGTTATTTTTTCTTGATCTCATGAATTTTTGCTCACTTTTATTTGTGTATAGTCTTCAGTAGGTTCTGGAATTATACTAGATGTATTGTTGTTGTTGTTGTTTGTGGTTATAATTTCTTGGACTGTAGTTTTTAATTTTCTAGCTTGCATTTTGCATTATTTGATTTTCACACCTTTTCTTCAATTTTCCTCATCATGTATCTAGGTGCCACTCATGTTTATTCTTTTGTTTCTACACTTATTTATTTTTGGTTTTGTATATGTGATTGTAAAAAAGTTTAAAAAGTGAAAAGATCACTTTTTAGTTTGGTATCATTCTTACCAAGTATAAAGTACTCATGGTCTTAAAATCTTTATTGTGTGTTTAATAAAATTTAGAGGGCAGATTTAAGATTTAAATAGTCTTTTTAAATTATAGATTTCAGAATTTAATGCTGTTGATTGCTTTTCTCTTGTTGGTATTTGTAGGAGATAGTGGTGAAGCCCATGGAAGAGATCATAACAAACACAAATGGCTTATCAAAACCTAATAATTGTGTTGAAAGGAAATTTGTTAGGCCACAAAAAGACCAAGTTGTGAATTGTCCAAGGTGTAATTCAACAAACACAAAGTTTTGTTATTACAACAACTATAGTCTTTCTCAACCAAGGTATTTTTGCAAGACATGTAGAAGATATTTGACTGCAGGTGGATCTCTGAGGAACATTCCTGTTGGTGGTGGTTGGAGAAAAAAAAACAAATCTTCATCCTCTAATAATAATTCTTCCCCTTACAGTTCAAATAATCATGTTATAATGAAAAAACTTCCTGATTTGGTTGTTCCTCCACCACCACGGGACATGGAGGAATATTCAGAAAGACATTTTAGAAATCAGCCTTATTATCATCAAAACCCTAGTAAGATCATCCATGAAGGGAGCCAAGATCTCCATTTGGGGTTTTCATCCGATTTCAAGACTATCACTGAGCTCATTCAGGTATCCTTAAAGGTAATTTATAATTACAGAGTCCTGAGGTTTTTGGTCAAAATTAGGTACGTTTATACATTATGTGAGTGTGTACAAGTTAACAGAAGAAGGCATTTTAGTAAAGTTGCTAACTTTGTTTTGAAGTAACAATAGTTGTTCAGAAATTAATATATACAATTGTAGAGTCACTATGATACGTTTAACATGTTTTAGTAAAGTTTCTTATTATGTTGAGAAATCAGAATTGTTTTGCCTGATTTCTACTGGATATCAACAGGTACCAAATTATGAGGATGGTAACAAGGACCCGAATATTTGTACATTGCCTCCTCCATCTCAGCTTTCAGCATTGGAGTTGATTAATGGGATGACATGTAATTCCGTCATGACAATGCTAAATCTGAATTTTCAATAATGCCATCACTAAATCTCTCCTACTTGGTAATAACAGTAATCTCCAAGAGACAAATAGAACATTTTTGTTTCCTTTTGTAGGTCTAAAGCAAGTTTCAAGCACAAGCCAGGGTGCAAATGAGCCTGTTGGAGATCAATCTAATAATGGACATTGGCGATCTTGGTAAAAAAAAAAAAAAAAAAACTTATATTATATATTTTTTTTAAATTTACCATCATACGGGGATTAGGAAAGTGAGAATTGAACATGCACCTATTGCGGGACTGACAAAGCGAAGACGGAGAGACTACAATTTTTGGTTAATTATTTTTGTGATTCTCTTGTAGTGTTTATTGGGTTGGATTTAATTTCTTCAAAAAGAAATTCTTATTTCTCCTTAATTCTTTTCTTCATTTATTAGTATAGTAATTGTCATAAATTTACTTTATGGGAAGCTTATTTTAGGTTTGCTTCATCATGATTTTATATATGACTTGGGACATGTTGAAGAAAATATTGTGGTGGCTTTGAGGCAAAGAGATCCCTCTAGTGTTGATTGTTCTATGTTATTAGATAATAAATTGTATTATTATGATGTATAATTCATTTTCAAGTTTGTATTGAGTTTTGAGAGACTTTGTTATTTTATATTATTCTGCAAGAACATTTTTGCAGCCTAATTTATGAAAAAAAAATAATGTCTTGCTTTAAGGTTGTCAGGTTCTGATTCACTTGAAATGGCTGTATAGGAGTTAAAACATTGAAGCATCTTCTAGCGACAAAGATTTCAATTTCGACAATAAAAGAGTAGCCACCCACGTTACATTAATTACATAGTTGATGTGTATGAAAATGATAGGGCGTAGGTAGATTTACTTTTATTTTTATGAGAGAAAAAGTTATTCTTGATAAATTTTGTTTCTTTTTTGCTTAAATATTAAGGGTTAAGTTTGAACTTTTAATGTACACTTGGTGCATATGCATAAGCAAAATTTTGCTCTAAGTAATTTTTATTTTCTTATTGATTATCATTTACATAAAGCTGGTCAAATGATGATTGCAGCCAATGCGCATGCTCTTTTATTATTAATAAAATTTTTAAAAAAATAGGAAAAAGATCTGACAATCTTTAATTTGTTGGTCATAATCCACAAGCATTCCCCCGGAAAAATCGTGCAAACGAATAATAATCACTCCCAGTTTACTTCCAGTTTTCACTATTATTTATATAAATCTCTCTTGAAAATATTTCACTCTATTTTTCAGTGTTTTCAATGGTTAATCATGGGGTAATAACTATACGTCTGATCTCAAATAAATTTAATCGACTATATAAATTGATACTAATCATTACAAGCTCCGATAATGATTCTTTCTTTCTTAGGTTTACTTATAAAAATTTTGTTAAGATTTCTCGTTACTCTAAATAATAAGGTTCAATTATTGAGTCTCCTACGTATCAGTTAAGGGATGGGAGCCTTGATCTTTTTTTATGGCTTGAGCAATTTTAATTGTGAGTTAATTTTTGATGTTAAATTAAGCTTAAAGATTCATTTAACAGACTTCAATCGATATTACAGATAGGGACATACTAAATTTGAGCTGACGAGTTAAAGTCTGTAATGGCTGAATCTTTTTTCTACTGATTTAGTTTGTGGCCAGGTGTTAATAAAAACAACCAAAAAGTTATTGTTTGCACATTTATGATTCTTTTTTATCCCCTCAAATTTGGGGTCTGTTCAATAATATGCTGCCTTTTCATCTAAACTTTTCAGTTAATCCTTTTCTTGATTCGAACGTTGGAAGTTTTGTTTTGAATTACAATACATAAGTCGAGGCTGATCGATTTATGCCTTCTGAAATTTAAAAACTGATTTATCTTCCCTTATAAAGCTAGTTCTTCCGCTCCTGAATCTCAAACAATTTGATTAGAGCTCACAGTGCAGAGTCATTCCTTCAAATGGCTCTCCGTTTCTAAGTTCATAGGTCCATAGCCTTCCCAATCTGTTCATCAATATTGTCAAAGCTCATGAACGATGTGATTCAAGAATCAGGATGGTTTAAAGAGGAAAATATCATAACACAACTCAATCGATAGTTCACAGCATTCTCATACAAACACTTCTTACAAAAAAAAGAATATCCACAAAGAGAACAGGCTGATTTCTTTTACAAAATAATGATACCCTTTCCAGTTCTTGCATCTGTACAGGGGTAACCCAGTTTTACTCGTGATGCTTAAAACAGATCAACTAGTACTATTTATTTTCTGTGGTATGTATTCACTGAAACCCAAGTTCATTGATCTGCATTTATCCCGAAAATACGAACCTTGTGCATATTAGGAAATTTGGCAACCACCAGTATAAAAACTGCGATTGTGTTGAAGAACAGCATTGGGTGTTGATAATCAGTTGTATGTGACGCTATCAAGTACCTAAGAAAAGAAACAAGTATGAGAACACAACTGCAAAGGTATCACACAAGGGAATAATAAGTCAGGCAAGATATAGCCATAAAAGAAACCGACTAAAATAAGGAATCCTTTTCTATAAGGGGAAAGTGAAAATAGGATCTTCGGGTAGTTGGTGGTACAGGCAAGTCTAATGGCAAGCAAATCAATGTCCTACCACGTCATTAATATAAAAGCTGCAATAGCAGTTTGTACTTGGTACAATAAATGAGAACACCACCATTCTCCATTTGCTGAGCTTCAGCCTTAGCTAGCCTTCAATAAATTCCCTTTTCAAGTGACACTGCACAATCTAGTGTATCATTATTATGACACAGAATTGTTTAATTAGGTACCAAACTGCTGGAGTTCCACATCGGTGGGTTTAAGGGTCCTTGGTCTCCTTATGTGGTCTAGGCAATTGTCCCCTCGTGAGCTAGCTTTTGCAGTTGAGTGAGGGTCCATTTCTTTATCACCAGGTACCTAGCCTATATTAGTGAGTGTACGGGGACCCGGTAACTTCAACAGTAACTCTATGTATATAGATAGATATTTATAGGATTTATGTATATAAAATGAAAGGCGCCCAATAGCATAAGCCAGCTCTAGCGCGCTTGGTTGACAGTGGCCAATTTAAGTCATGCATTTGCATGATACCCATGTTCGAATCTCGGCAACCACACTTCTCTCCTTTTTCAGCTTAGTTCTCTATGCATTTTTCCCTTTTGGGTTGACATATTTCCAGATAGGGAAGCAATAACATGCCAATTGCCAACCACAACAGCCCCAGCCCCAGCCCCTCCACCCCAAAGAATTAATTTATCTAAAGATACACAGAGCAGCCAATTCACCGACATGTTAAAAAAATATATTTAAACGCAAATATAACATGCTTTGTCTACAACTTATATTCTTAGTCTTAGAACATATCTATGCATGAATAATGAATTTGACATTTCATAATCCAAGACAAATTCTCCAAACAAAGAAGTTTTTTGTTTTAAAAAAAAAAACTATGAGGCAAAGGAACAAGGATGTGTGAATAATCCCATAGCATAAGTGAAAGACTCAAACAATAATATGAAGATACTGAAGTGCTGATTCACCATTTTACGACTTCTACAAGCAAAAAGGTGCGCATTTTCATTGAACTCTCTTTCAACATTTCCTTTACGATTTCATTTCAAGAATTGAAGTCTTTCCGAGAATTGTTTTGCATACAACTCAGCTACCTTATGAAACTTGCTCCACTGACAAAGATTAAATACCAAAAAGGTACATGGTACCCTTCTTTTTATAATACAAAAAAGGAACATATTTCCTGGTGCAGCTCCAAATTACAATACGAACACAATTTCCAGGAGTCATAAGCTGTGAAAGACTAAACGTGCTTTTTTCCAAAGCTCTATCTCATTGAGAAGTTGAGAGTTTCCTAAGCAACAATACAGATTGCAAAATCAAGAAAGCATAATGATTTTCTAACGAATAAACCGTGTATTTTCTCCTTGAAATATTGAAAAGAAAAAGTAGTCATCTCCGCAAAAAATCTTAGCTTTTAATAGGTCAGATGGAAATTAATTTGAAATGCTTTCAGAAGATCTATTATATGGCCCTTTTTTTCCTTTATAGTCATTCAGAAACTCAAACCTTACGAGGATCACCACTTTTCAGAAAACTCGATCCTGGTACTCCAACAACTTTCTCAAAGAGCAAAGATTGAGCCTTTAGACAAACAAAACTATGAATTATATGAGTTTCCTCCTTCAGTTCCACAATTTAAGTAATTTTTCCAGGGTCAATGATACAATAAAATAACTTCTAAAACCTTTATGATAGCTATTACCAACAGATATAAAACAAATCATAATTGTTGTCTCATCAAAAGCTCACAGCCATTTTTTTTTTCTTTTGGGTCATAGGTCCACAGAATGTCAACTTTTATTTAATTAAAATTTTGTCTAACTTTTATTTTAATTAAAATTTCGCATATTTCTTTCAGAGGGGAAGTTTGTCCCGTTCCACGTGCACCCTTGGATTCTCATTAAACCAGACATTATAAGCACTAATGAGGAACTCAAACAGTCATATATTCACATTCGGAGAAGTTCATCAGTGGCTAAATAGCTGTGCATCCTCAGTAATAATTTGCGAAACCTGACACAGTCATTCAACCATGGCGTATCCTGATACCTTCTGTAGTTCTGCTTCAATCATAATATGCTAGCAGCTAATACTTTCTAAAAGTGTCAGTTTTACCATGTCCTATGTACGTCTTTAAGTTAAATGGAATCAACTTTCTACTGAACTATACTTTGATTAGGGTACATAAATCAACTATGCATCAATCTAAACTAGCCGGAGTCAGCTAATGAAACACTTAATATCCCTTCCTCACTATTGATGCAACTTAGGGGTTCTCTCCAAGTTGCTCAGAATCTCTAAAAATGTTGCCACACCCATATCGGATTCTCCAAAAATGTACTACCTTTTACTTTATAAAAAAAATGCACTACTTTTCAAGGATTTGGCATGCAACTGATGACATTTTTGAAGAGTCAGAGCAAGATTGGGTTCCTCGGAACTAGAGATACTCTCAGTTTTACACTTACCCTACTTAGACATTAGCTCTTTAACAACAATTAGCCTCAATTCCAGCTAATTGGCATCGCTCATACAGAACATTTGATTCTATTTGGTAATAAATTTAATTTTATTCTGTGCAGAATAATTTAAAAAGAAAAAGGGAAAAAAAGCTGGACTGGACAGCCCCGGACCTTAAGAGCAACTATCAAACATCTAATCTACTTATCTCAAGCACATACTAGAATAGACTATGATCATGACACAAGCATGAAAGAACTATTAGAGACTATGGATAGTAATTGAGTTGGTCCAGTCTTTTGAGCTAGTTTAGGCCTAAGCTGCCCACAGTAGAACACTTCCTGGATGATCTGCCTGATAAGTAAATAGGTTCCGTTGCCTTGTATTAAAAAAAATTGTTTTTCCTTTCAATCGATATGTGAAAATACAGGCAACCTGCACCATTCTGTAGACTTCTGCCTTATTGTTTAGTTGGACTCTTTCATGTGTGATAGGGAGAAACGTGTATATTTATGAGAAGAAAGGAGGTTACAATGATTTGACATTTCTGTGATCCCATTTATAATATTTCTTCAACTCCCAACATTATACTTGTCAAATATATTCAAATAGCTTTATGTCCCCTAGGTTAGCAATTGTCCTTCATGTATAACTTTTAAAAAAAGATCTATTTAGGCATGATTGTAATGATACAAGTATGCACCTAAGGCTGTGACCTAGTGGTGAATAAAGTTGAATGAAAACCATGGATTTTAGGTTCACATATCGGAGAGATAAAAACACTAAGTCATTTAACGATAAAAAATAACTCTAGGTGATTTTTTTTCGTTCGTCTTTAACCTTGATGGATACAGTTACTTGGTACCTCTGTTGGTATGAGGTAGCAGATACCCCATAAAATATGGTACCTCTGCTATAAAAGAAGATAGATACAAGTATAAATCTTTTTTAGGCATGTCGATAAGCTGTAAAACATGGGGGATGTTCGCATTTTGTTTGTGGGTAATAGAGATAGATAATAAGCATAATATTTTTATTTTATGAATTGTGCTGATTGGTTTACTTTTGTAAGAAAACCTATAGTCAAGCGTGGAAAATATATGGGAAGTTGAGATTGAAATGAATGGCCTAGAGACAAGGAAAGTCATGAAAGCTAATCTTCCAACACATGAAATTGAGCAAGTTGCGAAAAGGTGAGCATCTCTTAACCAATTAAGTGATGAAATTATGGTTTACTGAGGATAAAATTGTAGGAAATAGCGCACCCAAGGGCGTGACCTAGTAGTGGTCAATGAAGTGGGTTAAAGAAACATAAGGTCTAAGGTCTTGAGTTCAAATTCCAGTGGAGAAAAAGGAACACTAGGTGAGTCTTCCCATCTGGTCTAGCCTTGGTTGATAAAGTTATCTGGTACCAACTGTTAGTGGGAGGTAGAAATAACCCGTGGATTTAGTCGAGGTGTGCGAAAGTTGGCCCAAACATTTCACTAGCAAGAAGTTAACCCGTGGATTTAGTCGAGTTGTTGGAAATAAGCAAACGAACACCAAAGCAAAGTTATTTCCCAACTCGTTCCTACTTGGTATATCAGCATAGAAAAGAACTTGTTATGGATTACTTGGTACTTAACTGCAATCTGTTTGGACAACGGTAACTTGGGACGTTAACATGTGTTGCAGTATTATATGAGTGAAATTAGCTTTATCATAGATCAGCATGAATGTGCTTTTGGTGGGATTAACAACTCAAGGTAGGAGCTTGTAATTACACTAGCTTTTAGCATGTATTTCACTCTGAAT
>JBDJHY010244724.1:0-10774 GCA_039654485.1 Withania somnifera
CCCTACAAATCCTAAGAATATATAAGAACCTAGTCTCACACTATTGAGTCGACTAGGATCTCAGTAAATATATAGAAACCTATCGAGCTTCTTAGGAGATCAACATCTACGCAATGATCTACTGGGTCCTTCAATAACTCAACATGATCTCACAATGAATACTGAGCCCACTTGGTGCTCAGAAAGCATTTTATTTTTTGATGCTTCACCTTATTTGAGTTTTTCCCTACTTTCTTTTATGTTTACACAGTGTACACTAATTGATACAATGCCTATTAAAAGTAAAGCAAAGAAAAAATAGTTTGAGGACTTATATAGAATGCTTGTTCTCATAAAGTCTAGTTCCTTAGACATATGTGTGCACTAGCACAAGGGATTTGAACATTGAAAAAAGTTAATATGGTTATCTTTTTCAAAGGATATATGAGATTCATATTAATGACTCTTCTTACTATTTTTGTTGGTGTCACAAAAGAAAATTGAATCATTATGGCTCCTACAGTCCACCGGTAGCACAACCTAACCCTATAGCTCGAAAGACAAGCAATGGGTTATATCACAACTCATATATAACTAATAAGTCGTTAACAAAGGGAATCAACAACAACAATAAAATATATATCAACCCTTGCCCCAAACCTGGAATCATCAGCATATGGAGCTATAAATTAGAGTTTCCAAAAAGATATAAATAGATAAAATCTCCTATAAAATAACTACTACGCAAGGCCTACTATAGACAAAATAGATCAAGCTAAAACTACTGGAAGACATGAACATCTTAGAGTCCAAACTCACTGTAGTCTCTGTAGGAAAATAATATACTCAAAATGATTATTTCTCCTCAGATGACTTGTACCAGTATCTTTAACATAAAAATTGTGTGAAAGAGCATTATGAGTACCATAAACACAAGTACTTAGTAGGTATCAAGGTTGACTGGGCTAAAATAAAGCATAATTAATGTAAAGGAGAGGAAAGTAAAATTTATCAACACGAGAGCAGGTAACTAGTATGAAACTAACTATGCAACTCGAGCTAGTAACAAGTACCGAAGACAACAATGAATAGCAAAAAAGGAACATATGGAATTTAAGCAAGTAATTTTATGTACTGATGTCGTACAAGAGTATCCGACAACCAAATAATTCCAAGAACCGAACCAAAGGTAGCGTACTTGGATTCCATCTAAGTATAAAAAATACTTAAGAAATGGATGATAGTAAAAGTAACAAAGAAGGCATGGAATTAAGTAATTAGAAGGTATAACCTAAAAGGACCCCCATAACACCACTGTGTACAAATAGAAAGGAAATCATACAAAACCTACCTGACCCCCCATACTGTCGGTTGGCACGACCAATGCAAACAATAACTTGTTGTGACTTCCCTTTTAAGCCTAGAAAGTACAACCAGTGAGATAGGATGAATGCAAAAGGCATAGAATAGAAGAACCCAGGACATAACCACTCGATACAAGACTGTGCCTATAATCCATAATTTGGGGATCGTTCTCAAGACCACAACTCAATAGTTCCAAGGTAAGATTACACCTGAGACTCGTGGATTAAAATCAGGGGTAGACTAGCACCTCATAATCAGGGGTAAACTCACGCCTCCTAATTCAAATTAGTATTGTGCCTTACAATTGGTATATATCGAGAATGAATCCCTAAATTCCAAAGACAGCATCCCATGATGGTTGAAACTCTTGTCATTTATACCTTGAAAGTAACACAATACAAACAGGTGGTTGTGGCATATACATACATATCGATAAGGAAAATATTTTCTAGTTTAATCTATTAAAACTAATCAGTTTCAATTTACCAAGCCTTTTTTAAAATTACCTTAGATAGGGTCGTACCCATGCTCACAATATCATATCCCAACGTCTAAGATGATTGAACACAACACAATAATAGCACAAACTAGTCTATAGCATAATAGGATTAGCTAGAATCCACCATCTATGAACACATGTCGCTGAACAGATCTCACAATGTCCCAACAGAACTTCTAAGGTACAAGGCCACTCGCAGCAAGACCGGTACACCCACAAGAAGCCCAAAACCCTCCATGTCCCTTCACAAGACCCCCAAAAGAAGGTAAAATATGTAAAGATATAAATAAATAATGGTATCCAACCTAAAAACCATCCCACACAGCCGACCACACCACATAAGTACCCTAAAATAGTCCAGGCTAAAGAAACATAAACCATCCTAAGTATTAGGCATCAAAATTTTGATATTTCTAGATGAGAAAGAAATAATTTTACTACTTGTGATTGAATAAAAAAAGACCAATTTATTTTTTTCTAATCAAGGGAAACATTTCTAAGTCTTAATTCTATCACCAGAAGTGCTATTAAAAATAATGATCAACATAAAAGGGATCAACATAAAAGGGATGCATAACCCAATATCATCATACTTACGTGCATTATTAACCACTCGGATTGAAAAGCAGGTACTAATATTCCATATTGGTGTATTATCCTCAACTTTAGTTTTGATTGTTTCTACAATTAGATCTTCTATCACCAAAGAAAAAGCCATTATTATCTTATTTACTTTGATTCAATAACACATAAAATAGCTTAGAACAAGCAAAATAGAGGTCCAGGGGTTAAAACAAATAGATTGATACTCATATTGCAAAATGCATCTCAAGTATGACTAAAACAAAGAATGTGGGCCCCGCACACTAGAAAAATATTCTGTACGTACTGATATCTAGAGCACAGCTCAAGGAACGTGTACAAAATTGAGCTCAAAATAATGAAGGATGAAGGAGAATTAATCTCACAAAGTGAAAAAATATAAAAAAATGTCCACATGAATTACAGAGAAAGAAATAAAAAGAATTACCCAGATAAAACATGAGAAAAGTTTCAAAGAGACATCCCAAGAAGATTTCAACCTTTCACGTAACTCATTAATGAAGAAAACCAACTCAATTATATCTTTAATGGAGTAAATATATATGTGAATTGTGAAGGTTAATAAAGAAGGGAACTATATATAGGTGATCAACATTGGGGCGAACCATTGGGATGCTGGGGAGATCCTGCTGTTACATTAAAATATGATGCAGGAGTGAAGCCAAGATGCCTGGAAAAGAATCATTAGGGAGGAAGGAAAGGGACAGGGATGGGCTCATCGAGGCGACACAAGGATTACTGGAGCGGCACCTAGCCCTGAAGGCCACCCTTATTTGGGAGTCCTTATAGGAGTGGAGACTCGATCATTGGGGAAATATACAAGAGCTATCATAAGGCTACCGGGAAGTCTATTCCAGAAACTCCCAAAAATAAAAATAAAACTTTGTGGAGCCAAGAAAGAGCATTCTAAGAAAAAATTTAGCAAAACAAGTATAATACAATCATGAAAATGACATTCTTGATTTAATAAAGTCATCAAACTGACCAACTAAGATCTTTTATATAGAAAGAACCTTGGAACCAAAAGGCACCTAGAACAACAAAAAATTCACCAAGCCACAAGGACCATTAAAATAGATTAGAACACCTCGGGAAGTGCACTAATGATATAACTAGCCAAAAATTAACTTTCTAGTCCCAATGGGTGCATCAATTCTGACCTAGCACTTTGATCATCAAAAACCATCTTAGGCTCCAAAATGAACTCCAACTGAACTAAATTTACACAAAATATCTCAAACTCAAAATGAAAGATCTTGAACATGAACTAATGTTCAACCTAGACCAAATCCAACATTCCAAAGCAAATGCAACTATCAAAATCTAATTTTGAACGGGTTTATAAGGAATTTACTCTCAAGTTCCACTATTCCAAGGTTATGGCTTTAAATTAAGGAAAATAAGACAACAACCAATAGAATGGCTATGTAGCCAAAATAATAGTCCCATCAAGTTATAAATGGCATAAGGTAGATAAAAAAAGACAATAAATACAAAAAAAATGTTGAAACAAAAGTACATAACAATGTAGGTCATTACAGTCGTTGAGTCTATGTAACATCTAATGTTTTCATTCCTTCAAAGAGTAGTTTGTAATTGGTAACTTATGCTCTTTAATGATTATCATGTTCCATTGAAGGATTAACTTGTACTCTCTAAAGATCAACTTCTTTTGATACAATACAAAAATCTATCGACCCGACCATATTGTCTTTTATATAAATGAAGTACCAATGTAGACTTTAAATATTTAGTCATGATGAATTTGTTACTCTATAATCCTTTTCAAATATTTCACACAAGGCCCTGTATTATCGTTCTTGTTCATTGAAATAAACACCAAAAATATTCCTTTTATATGGATGACAACAATAATTCCTTCTTCTGTGGTCCAACTATATCCAAGAATTTTCTTTTAGATGGTACCCATACATTTATATTTTATTATAGATAAAGTTCTTGGATTCACACAGATATATCTAGGGGATAGATACACATATTACTCCCCTTTTGACATCAATAAAAAATAATACTAGGAGTGAAGTCATAGAAATTTATTGATAACTTTTAGATAAAGTAAAACACATCATTCATAAAAATCATACATACGCAACTTAGTTCTTATAATATGAAAATATCAATTACAATATTATCCCTCAAAAGCATTTTTAATGAACCAAATTTGTTGTTGAATTTATATGTGTTCATTCATAAGAGACTCCATCTTCTCATATAGGAAATTCAACTTTACCTACAATCTGGATAACTTGATCATGGTGTGCCCATCGATCTTAAGGGGGGAATCACTATGGTTTTTGCTGTGCTTTTTGTACCTACCTGTGGTATGGGATACCAGGTAGGTTTTGTGTGTTTACTTTCTATACCTTACATAGTTGTATCATAATATTCGATCTATACTTATGGTATATGCATATATAGTCGTATGGTTAATGGGATTTGGCTGAGCTTGAGCATAGGTTGTTCCTTACTTCGTCTTTGGGTATTCCAGTACTGGTCATTGTGGTCTATGTTCACCATGTTTAGTTTTTTAAGTTTGGACATACACTGCGGTATATTACCTTTCTGCTTATCTATTAGACCTACCTATTTCTACTATCTTTGACCTATTTTTTGTTCCTCACCTTTATTACTAGCATCTCATTTTAGCCCAGTCTATTGATGATGCCTACTAGGTACCTTTTTTAGTACTCATGCTGTATTTCTGGACCCTTTTTATGGTGCAAATACTAGCAAGGGTTATCAGAGATGCCATGATTGTATGGAGTAGATTCAGCTGATTGCGGATATTATACTGAGCTTTTTTGTCGGAGCCAATCGTGTTTTCCTTGAGTTTGGCTTGCTTATTAAGTCTACAGATCCTGTGTTTTATTATATTTTGTAGTAGTTACTTTGTATTTTCAATGTTTTTGTATTCTGTATAGTAGCTCTATATGCCATTAACACAAGTTTTTGAGATATGGATTATACATGTATTTCTTCTGCTTTCGTTCTTTTATGTCTTTGCTTGTATCTTTTCCCATTTGTTGAATATATTTAGAGGTTATATCCCATTGCATGTAGCTTAAAGTTGCAGGGTTAGGCTTGTATACTAAAGGGTTGTAAACGCCATAATGACCTAAATTTCTTGTGGTGACAGAGTGGTATCAAAGCTTAGGTTCACCGATCTCTTTTGCATTGGAGAAAGTACCTAGTAGAGTCCTTTAGATCAGTGCATAGAAATTTATATCCCATCTTCGCGAGGCTACGAGGTACCTTAGGAAACATTTTCATCTTTGGAATCCATTGTGTATTGTTATTGGTTCTCTTCTAGAACTTACCTCGGTTTTATTCCTTTGAGGATGGTCTGTAATAGAGGATCTTCAGTGGATCAGAACCCTCCCCAGTTACCCAGAAGGGGGTTAGGGAGGATGCTCTATCGGTTACTACTACCCCAATTATTTGTTAATTACAGGCACCCCCCGTTCCACCATCACAGCCTATTCAGCCACCACCTGCAGCATTCAAAGACTTATTGTGGTTGATTAGATGTTAGATGGTATACCAGCAGACAGGTCACTGTTATTTTCTTAGAGAGCAACACAAGGTTCACCGCCTCCCCCAACTTCTGCACCTCCAGCACCACTATAATCAGTACCATTTTCCGCACCATTTCAAACTATTTCCACTATTTCTACACACCACTTTCTCCTACTTTACCCGCGTTTGAGGTACAAAAGATATTGGACCATTTTTTACTAATTTCCCCCATATTTTTCACTCATGCTCGTGGGAAGGACCCCTACGAGTTTTTTATTGTATGAGAGGAGCGCCTACAGACTTTAGAGCTTCTAGATTTTCATGGGTTACACTTCACGTCCTATTTAATTGAGGATGCTTCCAGTCAGTGGTGGTAAATATTTCATAATGGTAGACTATTGAGGTACGCTTCATCTACTTGGGGTAACATTAGAGAGGCCTTTCTAGCTTAATATGTGCCTCAGAGCATCCGTGAGGCATCTTGGGCACAATTTGAGGGGTTGAGATAGGGATCTATGATGGTGCCAAAGTATGAGGCATAGTTTTTTGATTTATCAAGGTATTCTAGAGACTTAATATATTTTGAGGAGGACGGATTTGTCACTTTGCTCACGTGTTAAGGCCTGAGTTGCAGGGCTATGTTGACTTACTTTTCTTAATGTAGACATTATTTCTAGAGGTTGCTAACCATAGTTGTCGTATGGAGATTATTACTCGTCAGACCCAAGGAGGTAACGATAAGAGGCAGCGCTATGAGGGCAAGTTTTCAGGGTCTAGATTAGAGGGTTGTGGTTTTTACTGGAAGTTCCAACTGAACCAATAGCGCCAGGCCTCAAGTACAAGGTGAGCTACCAGCTCATCATAGGCCTAGTTCTGGGCTCCAGAGGCCTTGCCGAGGGCTTCCATGGTTAGTTTAAGATAGGAGATGTTTTTTATAAGTGTGGGTACCAGATCCATTATGCTTGAGCTTGCCCTTAGTATTGGGCCTCTCAGGGTGCAACGCTACTTATTCAGCTATTGCAGGTGGTGCCACTTATTAGAGGTAGGCCGCCAGCCACTTGGGGAGCTAGGGAATGAGGTCGGGTGGCCAGAGGTATAAATAGAGGTAGAGGCAGAGGCAGAGGCAGAGGCAGAGGCAGGGACTTGGGTCCAAAACAAAACAGGGAGCAGTGCCAGCTTTATGCTATTTTTTATATGGCCAAGGCCGAGACTTCTAATGTAGTTGTCACCTATACATTTGATATTTTTTGAGCTGGGTTTCACACTATCCTACATTTTTGTTTGTTTTGCTTTATGATTCATTGTTAATAGTGAGAGGCTATATGTATCTACCCTGATGGGTGCAACCCTAGTGGTGGATCAGGTATATGGGTCATGATTGATGACTATTAAAGGTCACAACATGTGGGCTGGCATGTTTGAGCTTACTATGTTAGATTTTGATGTGATTCTGGGCATGGACTAGTTGTCCTCCTAACTTGCAGTCCAAGATTTTTATGGCAAGACCTTGATCTTTTCTTTGTATGGTGTGCCCTCTATAGTATGACGCGGCCCCTTAGTCGTTCTCAGTTCAGTTCATTTCTTATTGTCAAGCCCATTTACTTGTTGATCAGGGTTGTTATGTTTATTTTTCCCACATTAGAGATGTTAGTGCTGAGAACCTTTCCCCTGAGACTATGCCAATTTTTAGAAATTTTATTGACATCTTCCATACTTATTTCATGACCTTCCACCAGAATGAGATATAGATTTTACTATCAAAGTTGAGAGGGGCATCAGGCCCATTTCTATTCCTATGTATCACATGGAACTGGTTGTGTTTCATGAGTTGAGTGTTCAACTGTAGGATTTTCTTGACAGGGGCTTTACCCATCCTAGTGTGTAGCCGAGGGGTGCCCTAATGTTGTTTATTAAAAAAAAAAGGATGGATCCCTATGGATGTGTATTCATTATAGGAATCTTAACAAGGTGACTATTAAGAATAAGTATCCTCTTCTGCAAATTGATGATTTTTTTTATCAACTTCAGGAAGCCATAGTGTTCTCTAAGATTAATCTCATGTTTGGCTACCACCAATTGAGGGCTTAGATGAGGATGACTAGAAGATAGATTTTTGGATAAGGTATGGGCTTGTGATATTATTTGGGATGATAAATGCCCTTGCAACTTTCATGAATTTAATGACCCGTGTATTTCGATCATGTATGGAATCATTTGTAATTATTTTTATCGATGACATACTAGTGTAATCGCGGAGTTGGGCTGAGTATGTGGGGCACCTAAGAGTTGTTTTGTAGACTTTGAGGACTAACAAACTCTACGCTAAGTTCTGAAAGTGTGATTTTTTGCTAGATTCTTTCTTTTTTCTTGGCCATGTGGTATCGGGTGCTGATGTCATTGTTGATCTGGCTAAGGTTGCAGCAGTTTGTGACTAGCCTCAACCTATAGTTATCATTAAGATTTGTAGCTTCCTGTGGTTGGTAGGGTATTACCCTTGTTTTTTAGGGTTTCTCTTCCATTGCATCACCCTGACTAGGTGTCATGGAACGATGTGCCTTTCTAGTGGTCAACTAAGTATGAGGCCAACTTTTTAAGGTAGAAGGAGTTGTTGACTACAAATTCGGTTCTTGTTTTTCCAGTTGAGGGCTAACCATTTACAGTATATTGTGATGCTTCAAGTGTCGTACTGGGTTGTGTTCTAATGGAACTGTCCATGTCATAGCATATGCATCAAGGCAACTGAAGGATCACGAGTGCAACTACCCTACCTATGATTTGGAGTTGGAAGTGGTAGTTTTTACCTTTACGATCTAGAGGAACTATTTATATGGAGTCCACTATAAGGTATTCATTAATCACTACGGCTTGCAGTATATTCTGAGCTAGAAGGGAATAACTTTAGGCAGTAGAGGTGGATTGAGCTTCTAAAGAACTATGTTATGACTATTCTCTACCATCCGGGCAAGGCTAATATGTTTGTTGATGCCTTGAGCCGGAAGGTGGTGAGCCTGGGTAGCCTAGATGCAGTTTTTGTTTCCTAGAGACCACTAGCTTGAGATGTTCAATTCTTTGCCAGCATGATGTTCAGGTTGGATCTTTTAGAGCCAAAGCAGATTGTTTCCCATATTTACCAGATTCGACAGCGCCAGTATGAGGAACCAAGCTTAGTATAGTTAAGGGAGAAGGAGTTATCGAGTGATTTTGATTAGTCTAGAGTAGACTCGAATGGTGTATTATGGGTTCATAGTCTTCTTTCTATTTTGAGGGTTGGTTATTTGATTCATACCTTGTTGCATGAGGCCTACTGCTTTAGATACTCTATCCACCAGTTATTGCGAGGATGTACCGTGATCTGAGGTAATAATACTGTTCATTGTATAAGGAGGTCTATTACATCCTTTGTGTCCTGGTGTTTGAACTATCAATAGTTAAGGTTCGAATAGAAAAATTCAGGAGATAATATGTAGAGGATCCCTATCCCTAAGTTGAAGTGGGAGTGAATTACTATGGATTTTGTCACAAGCCTTTATCCTACTTTTAGAGGGTTCTATTTCATATGGTTCATCGTGGATCGATTGACAAAGTTAGCTCACTTTTTATCGACTCATTTGACCTGGGATGCAGAGAGATTGGTCGAGCTATATGTATATGAGATACATCATATTGTACCAGTATCTATCATATCTTATCTGAGGACACAGTTCACCTTATTGCTCTGGAGGTCGATTGAGAGTGAATTGGGTGTATAGGTTTATTTGAGTATAGTGTTTCACCCACCGATGGATGGTCAGTTTGAGAGGACCAATCAGGCACTTCATGATATGTTGCATTCATGTGTTTTTGACTTTGAAGGTAATAGGGACAGGCACTTGCCCTTGGCAAAATTTTCATAAAATAATAGCCACCATTCCAGCATCCAGTTGGAGCCATTTAAGGCTTTATATTGTAGGTATTATAGATCACCCATTGGTTGGTTTAGTGGTTTCAAAGGTCAACTCCATTGTTATTATTGGCTTTGTAACACTACGGATCAGGTTAGACTTACTCAGGATAGGTTGTGGGCAACCCAGAGTAGGTATAAGTCCTACGGGGATCATCTCCTTTGGCCCCTTGAGTTGAATGTCGGTGACTTGGTCTTCCTTAGAGTTATGCCCATGATGAGCATTATGAGGTTTGGAGTCAGGGAAAGCTTAACCCCCAGTTTATTTGTCCCTATGAGATCTTATAGAGAGTGGGAGAGGTTTCCTACATACTTGCCTTGCCAGCTGAGTTAGTTGCAGTTCATCTAGTTTTCCATGTATCAATGCTTCACCACTATGTATAGGACTCGTCTCGCATCTTTCATTGAGAGGCTTTGTAGATTGATGATACTTTTGTCTTATATTGACGAGCATGAGGCTATTATAGATAGAGATGTGAGACAGCTATGATCCAGTAGATTCTAGTAGTAAAGGTTCGTTGGGCACATATTCTAGTTGAGGAGGTGTCACGACCTAATTTTCTTAGATAATGATGGCACCTACTATACCACCAGTAGGAGAATCAAACCCCGTAGTCCATAGCTGAAGCGGAGGACTACTACAATTAATGTAGAAGAATATGAAAAGAAATAGAAAAGATAACAAAGAATTGCGAAATATGCCCAAGACCCGATGTCAATGTCAAATGAACCACTAGTATAGAACAATAAGGATGGAAAATATACAATATCCAAGGGTCTTTGAAATACAATGGAGATAATCAAAACAGAAAGCTAAAGAGAAACAAAATCAAGCTACATGCCAAGCTTAC